>APFE031086632.1:229595-423543 GCA_000404065.3 Pinus taeda
GGAGACCGCTGCACATTGATAATCTCATCCAAAGTTTCAGATCCTTTGACAAACTTGAGATTAATAGCTTTTGTTTTCTCAATCTCTTTTCTAAGACCAACAATTTCACCTTCTAATTTTTCAAGATGTCTTTCATTTTCATCAATTTGAAATTGTAGAGTATCAATGATCATATTCTTCTCTTCTATACATCTCTTAAGTTTAGTAATTTCTTCATGAAGTAATCCACATCTATAGCATCCATATAATCATCATCTTCAAATGCCATTAACAATTTATATTCATTACCTCGTTCATCTTCATCACTGTTTGGTAGACCATCACTATCTTCATGAGTGTAGTAGCTTTTCTTACTTGCACTCTGTTTCTTGTTCCATCTAGCAGGTTCCTTTCCTTTATCCTTATAAGGACATTTTGCAGCATAATGACCTACTCTTCCACAAGCAAAGCATTTAAAAGGCAACTTACCTCTGAACCTTCCAGAACCCCTTTGAAGATTTCTGATAAAGTTTGATTCTTCTTCCTCTTCTTCTGGGACGTGGCTTGCTTCATAATAATCTCCTTTGCCTGATGCCTTGAAAGCAGCTTCTCTTCTATCTGATGGACCTCCCTTTCTCATTTCATAAGCAGTTAGAATTCCATGTAGCTGAGACATAGTAAGAATTCGTAGATTTTCTTTTTCTTCTATTGCAGATACTTTAGATTCAAACTTGGGGGACAATGATCTTAGAACCTTTTCAACCACAATAGCCTCTTTTATTTCTTCACCCAAATTTTTCATACAATTAACAACTTCATCTACCCGAAGAAAATAGTTAGCCACACTTTCATGATTATACATCTTGAGAGTCTCATACTGAATCCTGAGAGTTTGAAGTTTGGCATGCTTTACCTGTTCATCTCTTTCATAGCTCGTGACAATTTTGTCCCATATCTCTTTTACGGATTTATAGTGCATTACCTTCATGAATTCCGATTGGGATATACATCCTAATAGGGTACTGACTGCTTTTGCATTTGTTTCATACTTCTTCTTCTCGTCTGCATCTGTAGGAGTAGTTGAAGGAAAAGCATAACCTGTCTCTACGATGTTCCAAACTTCTGTACCAAGAGATTGAAGATAGGCAGTAACTCTTACCTTCCAATAATTGAAGTTTGTCCCATCAAAAACCGGTGGCCTGATAGATGCTTCCCTCTCGTAGTCGCTCATGATGAAAGATCTTCCTTCAAGCGATCAAGCTTCTTTAGAAGGACTTGCTCTGATACCAATTGTTGAAAATAATACTGAGAGGGGGGGTGAATCAGTATTATCTAGACCTTTTACCAAATCTTCTCCTTATTTACTTTTGAATTATTTTTTCATATCAGTACCATAAAACAAAGAGCATGAACAAGAAAAACAGACAGTCACATCAAAGAACACCAGATATAAGGTGGAAACCCAATGTGGGTGAAAACCACCTGCTGCAATATGTCTCTATCTTCTTTCAAATTAGAAACTCCTTTTACAATGGTCTTGTACTGGTGTAGTCCTTTACCCGTACGCAGGCTGCAACTGCAGAGAGCTACAACTCTCTCTCATCTTCCAGTCTCTCCTGGAAGGGAGCTACAACCCCCTACTTCTTTTCTTTCAAGGACCACTTTTCATAAATTTTCAAACTGGATCCATAAATATCAAATGATCATCAAGTACCAGTAAGTCACCCAGACAACCAGATCCATAATAACAGAAAACTAAACCCAGAACACCTTTTGTGGCGCCTCTTGCGGCGTCTCCTGCAGTGCCTCCTGTGGCGTCTCCTGCGGTGCCTCCTGTGGCGTCTCCTGCGGCGCCTCCTGTGTCATCTCCTGTGTCGTCTCCTGTGGCGCCTCCTGTGGCGTCTCCTGCAGCACCTTCTGCGGCGTCTACTGTGGCGCCTCCAGTGGCGTCTCCTGCAGCACCTCCTGTGGCATCTCCTGCGGCACCTCCTGCGGCGTCTCCTGCGGCGCCTCCTGCTACGTCTCCTGCGGCGCCTCCTGCGGTGTCTCCTGCGGTGCCTCCTGCGGCGTCTCCTGCGGCGTCTCCTGCGGTGCCTCCCGCGGCACCTCCTGCGGCGCCTCTGCACTTCCGCAACTACAGCGCTCGAGAGATCACCCTTCACAGATTCTCTTTCCACTTCACTTTCATATAGATCGAGCTTTTGAAACAATAACCCAATATTTCAGATCTTAAAATATTCAACCCAAAAGCATACCTAAGCCAAATGATCTCCTTTGCTTTATATAGGCAAGCTCTTCCTCAAATCATGGATCATGGGGCTCAATAATAATAATAAAATAAAACAATACCATGGGCCAAAACCATAACAAACCAATACCATCAACTCAATACTAGGGATCAACACCTCTGTCGAGATGCCATGGTCCAAAAACCATAGGTTCAAATTCCAAGGACTAACTACCATGGACCAAAGGTAAGTTTTCCCACATGAAATAAACTTTTCTCTGCATAAAATTCCGTGAACTTTTCTCCTGCGTACTTCTTAATCCTCATCATATTGAGAGCCATGCCATGGGTGTTCCCATCAAGTACAACATCTGTAACATATAAACATACCAGAAACATAATGCCAACACTCTCTTGCATCCATTCTTATGCAAAAGGATGATCTAGGAAATGAACAACCAATATCATTCATGAGTACAAGAATGCATGGATCTAAACTCAAATATCTAGATATTGATAAGCAAGCATATGAAGTGTATAAATATATAAAACATTTTAGGCCATACATATTGAAGAGCCATGTGAAAGTGATCATTCCCCATTGCGTAGTTAGATCATTGTTCGTAAAAAATGAATTGGGAGAACGAAAATATATTTGGATAACATATGTGCGAGAATACAACATATATTTTAAACTGGCTGACACTATCATGGGATCTAGATTACGCAAATTAGTTGCATAATCAACAAACCCTTGAATGGAAGAAGCAATAGGTTGGGATGAAGAAATAAGCATGTATAAATCTAATTTTGTGAATGAACCAACTGCACAATCATTATGGTATGGTGAATTGAGATAGTGTTTAGAACATGGTAATTTTCCTCTAGAATTTATTGCAAAATGGAAACGATATATTAGACTTAATTCCATGCAATACTAGTTGGTCCATGGAGTGATGTTTAGAAAAAAAACATAATAAAGTTCTAATGTGATGTCTAGAGTCTCCTAACGCAAATAAAGTCCTCAAAGAAATCATGATGGGCTAAATGGAGGTTGTTTTTGTGGAGATACAAAAACACACAATATTATCTGGGCAAGATATTATTACCCCCCACTATTTAAGGATTCCCATGTGTATGCCCAAAAGTGTCCAATTTTCCAAAGATTTATTGGGGGGGTGAGAAGGGCGTTATCCCCATTGCAACTGATTACAATAGAATATCCTTTTCTACGACAGGGACTGGATATAATTAGAAAAATCAACCCACACCCTTCAAAATAACATAAATATATTCTTACAACTACCAATTATTTAATGTGATGGGTCGAGGCCATTTTTTTAAAGTGAGTGAATGATCAAGAAGTGATTAAATTTATCAAACAAAACATTATCACCAGTTTTGGTGTTCTGACTTATATTTTTTTTTTACAATGCCACATACTTTTAATCATTTTAAGATTATATATGTTTTCTATGGATAATGGAATTATACCTAAACATGAATCTAACTATTATCCCCAAGGAAACAATTTAACTAAATCAACTAATAGTAATCTAATCTAAATCCTTAAGAATATCGTGTTGTCTCAACAGAGAAAATGGCATAATTCCATAGAAAACTCCTTGTCAACTGATTGAGTCACTCCAAAGTCCTCCCACAGTACCTCTCCCTACTTCCTAGTTTATAAAAAGGAAGAAGTCCTCCCCCCTCATCTTTACTTACCCACCTTACAACTCTCCCATGATTCTTATGGTAGGCCATGCCCCATCATGCAAAATAGGATTGAAACCCTTGTAAAGTTGGAAGAAGAGAGGCAGAAGGCCCATGAAAAATTCATAATTCACCAACAAATAATTAAAATATGGGTCAATAAGAATTTTTCAGATGACAAAGAATTTCATGTAGGTGACCTTATTCTAAAGTGGATAAATCCCTCGAGGATAAGGGAAAACACACTGAGTTCAAATATATATGGCTTGCTACCTATCAAATCCATGAAAATATTTTCCTTCATACATATTAATTGAAAAACTTAAACACGGAGATTGAGCCCCTTCTCATAAATAGCTAAGATCTCAAATTATACTTTCAATAACAACTATTTTGAGTTTTTCCCTCTTGTACATATTTTTCTTTTGTTATTTTCCCTTATTTCCTTTATCACATTCATTTATTTTGTTTCCCCTACGAATTTTCCTTTGAGTTTTCAATCAAACCCTTATACATAAATAAGGGACCTTGCACATAAATAAATCGCTTGCCTAAAGGACCCATAATTGTGTTTAGATTAATATGAATGAGACAATAGTAATTATTCACCAATTGGCTAACATGATATCTACTTCTACCAATTCAGTACCAAATATCTTAATGAGTTAGTATCATATAAATAGAAAAATAAGATTTGGATCCTATAGGGAAGCACTAATCAATTGCAATATCTTGTATCCTTAATAGGATCTTCACCACTCAATTGGTTTCAAATTAATTAAGTTGCGTGTTTACATGTATCACCTCAATTGTTAGAGTAAGAATGGAGAGAAAAAATCATTACAAAGAAAACCCATTTCAGAAAATCTTAAAGTCTCTAAAACGCAATGAACGACCTCTTTGATAAAAAAATAAGTCAAGATACCTCATCCACCCTTGTGCAATGAACACTCAAATTATGAAAAATTGCATGAAAAAAGAAAAACTAAAATAAAAGGGTAGAGGCATGAGAAAGGCTTCTTGCATAGAGAGGTGAAGCAAGCAACTTCATCAGGGCTATTGATATTCACTGGTAGTGAAGCAATGCTTATGATTTCTTCAGTGACTCCAACAGGGCTATGGACACTCATTGGAAGAAAAGAAACACCAGAGACTCGTATCTAATTATAAAAAAATTAAAACTTTCATATTCAATATTCCATCCCATATTGAAAATTTTGGTTTTTGACTCACATTGTAATTGGTGTGTTGCAAATGAAGACCAAGAGAAGCAGTTGAGAGACTAAATCTATAACCAAGACTAAATGGTTGAAATAGTGGGGTCATCATGACCCAAATTAATACTTCCTAATGATAATAATCTACCATAATAAAGGCTAAAATAGAGATGTTGGGCTTGTACTCATGAATCACCAATTATTATAGCCACTACAACAACCCAAATGTTTTTACATATTCCAAAATTTGGATTACCCTTATTTTAATATTTAAATAATAAAACTCAATGATTTCTCTAAGTTCACTTGTACTTGTTAAAGTTTGGAAAAGGGAAATTTTTGTAAATACTTGAGATTAGTCACATTGAAATTTGACAGTGTGCATAATAGAGCTACATCTCAAATCTATGATAAGTATGCCCCCTCACAAGCTAGACTACGATATCATACTAGCACTTGTGAAAATGCAACTACATGTGACCGTCACATTGGCTTACAATATCTCACAAGATTTTTTGTGAAAGTGCAGTGAATGCACCAAACTCCTGCACGTGTTGAAAAAAACTATAAAATGGGACCCCCCATATCATTTCACATCAAAGTCTCTGCTCTAAGTCTTTTCTAGCATAGCATGAGGAGGAAAAGATTATCATTATCTTTCCTTGTAGATTGCACCACCGATAATCATGTTTGGAACCTGGTAAGTCATCACATCCTTCCCATTTTGTTTATGATTATGTCTATTCAACTTCTCTTGTTGCTTCATTTCACTTTGTCGTTTCACCTCCCCATTACCATCCAAATTCAAACTAACCCTAGATTTACATATATATATGATTTTAGGGCCTTCTTGCATACTCCTCTTCTTCCCCTATTTCCTAACCTTTCCCTTATCCCATATTTAGTCATTTTTTCACAAGAACCTGTTTCTTTTAGACATAACATTGCAAACCACTTCTCCCCCTTAGGTAGAAATGAAGACATTCCTAGTATTCTTAAATCCATAATTTGTGACAACGATGTAACTGAACCTTTTTTCTTATTACATTTTTTACCTACCATTGATAACATTGTGCCACCACTTTATTGTGCACTACCTCTGTATATTGCAACTATGCAATACCTAATTGTTGATTACCCCTATTATTTACACCTCTTCTTCATTGCCCATTACCACTATTCCTTGTGATAGTGCAACCTAGTAGCGCAAGTTACCTCATCAATATGTGATAGGCCTTCCTTGTCATGTTGTTTTACCTTATCACAATCTATCTCAATAACATTTGAAATACGCTATCTCACCTTGTTGACACAATTTGTGACACACTCTAAATGCAGTAAATTTTCTTTGATTTTCCTAATAGTTTTGTGTTATTATGAATATATTCAAAATTTTAAGTATGGTTGACCTCGAGTGTTTCAGTGTCTCCCCATCAATAAGAGTAGTGGAACCACCCACCAAGAGAAAACCTAGCAAGGAGATGTATGAAAGTAACATTGAAGGAGTTGTTGAAATCCTCATTATTAGAGTGCCCACCTACACTGATATTGTATGATATGTTGATAAAACAACACCAATGACATGGATAGGCTTATATCAAGCATTTTCTAGGAAATAAGTGCCTGAAGATGAGTAGGATTAGGAAGTTTATATCAATATCAAAAATTCATGGTTTCATAAGTTAGCAACACATCAACCCATTCTTCCATGCACCAAGATGATCAAGTGGATTATTCAATGCATCAATGAGGATGATATGATAGTCAAGAATATTCAAAGTGTACCATTAGAGAAATACACACTAGTTTACATCGTTGAGTATTTTAAGATACCAAAACATCATTTGGTCCTTAATTAAAAATGGTATTTCAGCTTTCCTAGAGAAACCAATGACATCTTGAAAACTTGGTGGCACGAGCCTAGAAAGTTTAGACAATGAGATGACAGGCTTTACAAAGACAAGATACTAAGAAAATTATATCAAATGTTGGCAGCTATGTGTTGTAGGATATATGGGAGACAAGATGAAATTTTTTTCAAGATAACTAGGTGCCTATGATATACACGTGTGCCAAGGAAGAAATTGTTTTCAATTGGGTAGACATTTTGGCATATTTCATCAAGGATGACGTTAAAAGAGCCAAGCACACATCTAAAAGAGAAAAACTAGTGTTTTACATGGAAGCTAACTTGTTGGATGCCATATGAATAAGATGTGATTTTGAGGCATTGGGATGCAAGTAGGAGTTATCTCAAAACATTCCACCTATGAATATATACTACAAGTCTCTGTAAAACATGATCTACAAAGGAATATATGATAATATTTTAGAGAACTTTATCTCATTTGTATATCAAAAACTATTTGACACAGAACCACCATGCATGTAAGATAGAGAAAGGATGCCACTACAAGATGTTGTTTATTGGTTTACCCATAGAGACTCAACATACATGAGTATATTTGGAGCTTATAAAGATCCCCATCTGTTGCCTCTATTTTTCACAGACATGATAGTATTACAAGAGGTGGCATATAAACTTACAATAGTGTTGACCAACACGTTGATGATAGTGAAAAAAACTCCATGGCCTACCTTCCCTTTAAGCATATGATCCTATTGTGTCAAAATATTAAAAAAGGTAGAGACAAAATAAAAAGACAAATAGCACTTCAAGTTTGGATTATTCAATTTTCAAAGCTATTAGTCAAGAGGTATCACCACCTAGCATTGTAAATTAATCAAGTATGGTTGGTCATATACCCCAATCATTGAGGCATATGAAGACAGAGTGGGAAACCTCTTTAATGCCAACAAATAAGTTGAGGTATCCCAAGGGATCAATGCATCTCATCCTACAAATAACCCAAGCTCTTAGAAAAATAATCTCCAGAAAGTATGGATACCAAAGAGAATAAAGTCACATTAAAAAGAAAGTAGGAGTGAGAAGTTGCAAAGAAGGAAAGGCTAAAGAAACAAAAAGTTTAATGAGAAGTGAAAAAGAAAGCATAGGAATATAACAATAAAAGGAAGGAAGTAGAGGAAACCAAAAGGAAATAAGAAGAAGAAAAGAAAAAGCTAGAGGCAGTAAGAGGCAAGAAGGAATAAATGAGAAGAGGAAGCAAAAAGGAAATAGGAAGAGGAAGTGAATAAGAAATAAGAAGAAGAATCAATGAAGAAAGAGTAAGAAAGTATTGGCAAAGAATCAGAATAAAATGAAGCCAATTTGAAGGATTTATCACAAAATGAATCAAAATCCTTTCTATCACCTTATATGTTGCACCTCCCACACCTATCATTAGCGGGAATTTCCCACTTCAAGAAATTGGAATTGCATTTGAAGAAGAAGACTATGCATTGGATCTCCTAAGTTTTAGATTTGACTAATTCAAAAACAAGATATTTTAGGAAAGGTAGAAGTATCTAGTGAGAGAAGTGAGAAATCTAATATTAGTTAGTAGAGAAAATGACATATTGATGTGACACCACAACCAATCCCATAACAAAAGGCTCTGCATGATCCACTTTCTCTATCACCATTGAAAAGAATGTGGAAAGTTTGGTGGATAAAGTAAAAGAGATGAAAAAGAACTTGGCCACTTCAGAACAAGAGAATTACAATTTATGTGCGTAGATTTAGACTTTCTAGCTACAATTTCCCACAGGGATGATTTTTTGGAAGCAACCTCAAAGGAAATAAAAGTATTGGAAGAGGTCATGAGGTGAGTTTGTTATGGAATTATTATCCTCCATAAGGTATTTTATTCATTACCAAGGATGCGAGAAGAACTCAGGGGAAAGGGAGCATTTGTAAAATAACCCCTAGCAGTAGTAGATCACAGATATTGATGGAGCATGGAGTAGCCAAATGCACCAGTTGTATTATCAAGAAAAGATAGAATGGGTATGGAACGAGACAAGGTAAAATTTACAATGTAATTTCAATCGCATAAAAAATCAAGAAGGGATATGACAAGAACATTGAATGCATATAAGTCACTTCACAACACATTTGATTCCCTTGTTAAGTCACATGAGATAGCCTCCATCAGTGCACAAGGAGTTATAAGGCTCGAGATATAAATTCAATAAGAAATATAATAAATGTTAAATGCAATGAAGTGGCCCACTACACAAAATTATTTTGAATCTACAAAAGAAGACATTGCAAAACATAATTTCAAGCCCAGAAAATTGCATACTAAGCTCTCAGTGCTTTTGGTAGGATTATAAACATATATAAGTATTTTGCTGCTAGATGCTCTCAAATATGAAATGAGATTCAAGAAGGTATTATAAAAAAAAAATTGGATCCATTTCCTCTTAGTGCAAAGCATGACATTCCTACTTGACGCAAGATCCACAATTTGAGGCTTCATTTTTGGCCATCATGAAATTAGTTCCATGTATACATTATGTTACCATTTTATTTTTCATGTAATTTGTAAATGAAATGTAATATTAGGATTAGAAAAAAGGTAATAATTAAAATATGAAAATTCATACAAAAAGTGAAGAGTCATGAGGGAATTTGAAAGCACATGGGAGGTAAAGAATCACCCCATTTTGTATAAACATACCCTCATGGTTAGTGAGAATGGATTTTAGTTTTGGACTCTTTTGAGCACCTAGGTAGAAGAAAGATTGTGCAATATTTTGAGAGATCAAGTAATAGCTTAATACTTCCACACTTGGATTTCATCAATGCTTTATGTAATGGTGCATAAGATATGTCAGTTTAATTTCAAGAAGCTTTCTCAAGCCACAACAAGAAATTAAACCGTGTGTTGTTGAGCATTATGAGATTATTCGTGTGATGATTCAGTGATATGTGAATTTTTTTTATGTATTAAAAATGATTGAACTCTTTTTTCAATTTGATACTAACATATTATTTAGAATTGTTTGTTGATTCTTGTTTTCACACTTTGTTATTAATTGAGAATTTATTCAGATTGATAAAGAATATACTCTTATGTCCATGCATCTTAATTAAAGTTTGCTATCATTCTTTCTTTAAGATTAATGTCAACTTACTTATCTGGTAGTATTTTCTTTTTTATCTTACCCGAAGCATTTCATAAAGCTATTCAAACTTGATTTCTGTTAGAAGCATTATCAAGAATTCATTTTTCTCACTCATTCCATCCAAAAAAAACAAACATGGTGGTAGTCAGTCCCACATATTGGATGGGACTCCTATCCCAAATGGTGTAAGGTCTATTTGGTATTTTTCATTGGGGAGATCCCTTTACTATTGGTGGAGAATTTTGGCCCATCAACAACCACCTATAGGAATATGGTGATCAAAATCAGAGATACTCCTACCCACCGATTACCAATATAGTTTGTGTAAGAAAGTAAAAAACTTAAGGCAAAAATAGATAACAATCCAAAACTGCATTGAAGAATTTTTGAAACTATCACTTAGGCCAAGGAATAATTTGAAGGAAAATAATATCAAAGAGTAGCAATATACATGAATGAATTAAAATATGATATTCAATATGAGATGAGAACACATTTCTTTCACAATGTGGATGAAGCATATCAAGTTGCCTTGAAGATGGAAGAGAATATTGGTAGAAAATCACAACAATGTTTTTTAGGAAAAGGGCCCAAAGGTATATGATTCAAGTGGATATCAACGGATACCCCCCTATTATACTAAATAAATGGTTTTTTATCTCATTGGTAGTATTTCTATGGTTTTTTGCGTCCCAACTTTTGGTTCCCTTTTGAGGGCTTAAATTATGTCTTTTTGGAAATCTGCGGGGCTATGAACTACCATGCCATTCCCTGGCCCCAGTCAAAAGTTTCACTCTTAATATAATTATTTAGAATTAACTATTGTGCTCTCTAGACATATTTTTTATGTAAAATTAGTACCCCCAAAAATTTGACGTAAGAACCCCAAAATGTTGATGTACCAACTAACCACCTCGAGGCCCACAAACCTTTTGGTGCTCCATATTCAATGATTAAGAATTTATACCTATGGGTTTCTTTATTTATGTTAAAATTACATTATTTTTAACTCTTATTATAGATTTTGTGATTTCCTATCGCTACCATCTCTTTCTCTTCAAATATATGTACCACCATTCTAGCTAGTTTATGTTCTTTAGTGTTTTTCTATTTCATTTGTTAACAGAAGTTGGGTTTTCACAATAGTACTATTATTTCTATTATAATTATTTGTGTGTGTGTGTGTGTGTGTGTGTGTGTGTGTGTTTATTTCCTTTAATTTATTCATTGTACAACCCAAATTAGTGGTATTATAGGAATATGTTCCTTGTTGTTTCTCAGCGCATATCCCCAAAAAGGTTAGGGTACATAAGGTTGGGTTTCAACTTAGTTTCACTTAGGAATGATCACTTTCACCCCCGAGTAGCCTCCCATGGTAGAAGGAAAAAGAGATGATGGGGTGGGATATCCTATCAAGTTGTTTCTTGAGGAAGCACTCACTCAAGAGAGGAATGATATGATGAACACTTTTTCCCACATCCTTTGACAAATTTCAACAACAATCGAGCCACCTTCAACCAATGAATATTTTGGAGGTGAAAAACCATTAAAATTATAAGTTAACTTTGATATGCCCTTATTTTCAAGACAAGTAGATGTAGATGATTTCGAGAAATGGTTAAACCTATTAGAAGGCTAAAACTTTGTCCAAACTTTTTTCCAACAATGAAAAAATCACCTTTGCACTCTTGGAATCTCTCCCGCATATCAAACGTTGGTGGGAAGGTCACCATGAGAGAAAAAATTAAGATGATTCTATGATATTCAAGGAAAGAATGACTTGGGAAGCTTTTTTTTGAGGACCTTAAGGAGGAATTCTACCCTATTTGAAACTATGACAATCGATACAGAAAATGGAGAACGTTGCAATAGGAGAGAGTCTAGATAGTGCCAGAGTACACAAATATTTTCCATACATTGCACACCAAACTAGGTAATAGAGACTTAAAGTGATGCATGTATCTTAAGTAATATATTAGTATAAATAGGTACATCTAAAGGAAGATGGATTTCTTGGACACCTCCTCAATTGGAGCCACATATCAATATGTTGTCATAATTATTAGAAGTTGAAGTAGAGGAATAAGTGGGAGTTTGGGTATGAAAATCCACCACAACAAAAGCTTGGAAAAGGAAACCCAAAATCATATAATATGGGATAGGTCAAGGAGATCCATCCTCAACAAAATTAGTCCAACTCACAAAAAAATAAGGGTAATAGAAAATTGAAAGAGGACACTGGAAAGTGGTGTGAGTTCCACAAAATCCCATAGAACAACATTGATGAATGTTACATGAAACAATAGAAAATGGCCTCTTGGGTCAAAGATAAAAATCAATCTCTTGTTTCTATGTTAGGGTTCTAACAACGCTAGGGTTCCTGACTACCTGATTGAATGCAACAAGATTCTCATCTCATTCACGCCGCAATTGACGTGCCCTAATGTCATCCTCATGCTGAGTGGGCATATGTCGGGCCCTTCTAGAGGACGGGTATCACCCCCTCCTTGAAATCAGTTCTCACCGATGCACATCGACCTCCTATCGACCCATCTTCCAGCTTTGTCTAGCATAGAGGCAAGCAACTTGAAACATCGGCCTTGGGTGCTCAATGACATTCTCGAATGTGGGGTCATTGCCTCCAAAAAATATCTAAGAACCAAAAAGTGGTGATTCCTAGCAACCACCTCGAACAATCTCGCCAGTTTATGCAAGTTCATGAAGAAATTTGTAAATTCATGGGCATCTGGTCCAAAGAATCAGACATTATTGGATGGATCCAACTAAAGTGGTAACTGAAATCTCCATTTGACCTTTGCCTTCAAGCCAAAGGTTTTTTCACAGTGATATTTGAAGATCTAGAAGATCGCAAGCAAATCCTGGATAATGGTCCCTATTTCATGAACAATGTTGGGTAATCCATGTGGCACTGGGAACCTTACTATAACTCAGAGAAGGAATAGTTATTGCTTCCCCCATTTGGGTCCAACTATACTCGCTTCCAGAGGAATTTTGGAAAATGGATATTATGGAGTCCATCGATAACTCCATAGGAGATATTGTCCAAGTCTCAGAGATCACAAAACATTGATGATTCTCCTCCTATGCCCAAATCCACCTCTATATAAACATATAACAACCCCTCCTAGAATCAGTGGACAAAGATTACCAGGACAAAATCTGGTCCCAGCCACTAAACTACAAGAATGTACCTTGTAAGTGCAGCCTTTGCCATTAATATGGGCACCTGTATCGGGATTGCCCGCAATAGGCTATGACCCCCCTGATAGTTCCCTCTATAGACAAATTCCAAGAAATCTCACGGCAACACCCTCCTCTTGGTAAAGCCCCTCCTTCTCAGGTTCCACCTATAACTTCTCAAGAATCCCTAGGATGCCCCTTACGAACATCTCAAGCGGCCTAAATTCCCCTCTAGAATCCTTCAAGTGGCCCCAAACTGCCCTTCTGGAAATCAATTTCCTCTCTTAGTGGATCCACCCAAGAATGAACAACCAATAATACATATGGTTGTGACCCCATCACTAGCAGCAATGGAAGTGGAAACTAGTTATGAAAACCCCAAGAATAAACAATTGAGTAAACACAAGACCACAAAAGAACAATCTATAGGCAAAGAACTCCAACAAGTTATTTCACATGTCCGCCATGCACTAGAACATGATGTTAATATGGAACAAATCAATTCCAATGAGAGGTTTATTGTTGCATTCTTATGAAACTGGGCCAAAGATGGATTGGCTAACATCCCCCATGATCAACTAGAGAAATTCCATCAAATCTATAAGGATGGGAGCAATGCCAATCCTCTATGGAATCCCCTCTTCAAATGGATCTAACTATGTGATATGAAAAAACAACCCCCTGACGGGCATAATCTAACTCAGGCTCCAGGAAGAAAGGAAAATGACCCACTAGAAAAGTGACCTGGGAAGCTAGGGAAATCTTAGTTAACTCAGGACAAGCCAATGTCCTGACAGAATATTATTAGCGCTCTCTCCCTAACCCCCCCCAATAAAGCTAGTATCATGGGACATACAAGGCCTCAAATCAAAGGGTAAGTTGAGGTATCTAAAGGAACAAATCCAAAATGAGAAAGCAGACATCATAGTGCTTCAGGGAACTAAAGTGATGCAAGAAAAGATTAAATATATAACCTATAGGGGTTGGTATTTGCCAGAATGTATGGAACTGGATGCAAGGGGTAGTGCAGGAGGCTTGGGCATCCTATGGGATCCTCGATCCATCTCCTTTGGAAGTTGGATCACCTATCGAAACACCCTTTAAGGCCAATTTGAATGTGCACGCTCCCCTAACAAATTTTTTCTAACGGGGGTTTATGGCCCTACACTACCAGGGATGAAGGTGGATTTTCTCCATAGTTTATGACACCTAAAGGAGCTTTTGGGGGACACTAATTGGATCCTGGCATGGGACTTCAACCTGATTAAGGATCTGGGTGAAGAAAAAGGAAGAATTAGGTAGCTAGAGTTGATCTCCATTTCCTTCCAATAGACTATCCAATACATAGGTGTAGAATACATTTACTTGAAAAATGGCTCCTTCACCTGGAATAATAGATGGGGAGGTAAGTAACCGATCACATCATGACTATATCATTTTCTCATTTCTGACAATATCCTTTAGCAGGATCTATTCCTTAAAGTGTCGATCCTTCCATGCTTGGGGTCAGACCATTGGCCCATCTTCTTAGAGATTGACCTGTGTATGGCCCCATGTAACGTACCTTTCATTTTGAATATTTTTGGCTCAACAAGCCAGACTTCCTTTCCACGCTAGAAGAATGGTGGAGAGTCATCTGGGTGACTGGTTGCAGCTCAATGGAAACTTTCCAATTAAAGCTAAAGGAATTAAAAGGGAGAATCAAATAATGAAAGCAATCCAATTTTGGCAATATCCATCAAGAAAAGCAGCGACTCGAGGAAGATATGAGATCAATATAGCATCAAATCATCTTAGAAGGGAGGACTAGATCCCTGATTTCTCAAAAGGGCTAATTTCTAAGTAATTTGGAGCAACGACGGAAGTAGGAAGAAACACTGTGGAGACACAAATCGCAATTTCAATGGCTCAAAGAGGCGGAGTGTAACACAAAATAAATTCACAGGACTATGTTGAAACATAGACAATATAACTGGATCTTCTCCCTCAATGACTTAGATGGCAAGAGGCTGGCACAACATGAAGATATCTTAGAAGAGTTGATCGTCCACTTCCAGACTCTATTCATAGAAATTATTGGGGATAGGAGCGGTTCCATCTATTGAATCTGACAATTTATTTCAAAGTTAATCTTGGAAGATCAGAAAGAGGCCCTCATTTGGGAGATCTCCCATGCCAAGGTGGAAGAGGTGGTATATGCCCTCCCAATAAATAAAGCCCCTGGTCTGAATGACTTTACTGTTGAATTCTTCAAAGTGGGATGAATTTTCTTAGGGTTGAGATCCATGAGTTGGTGGAGTATTCTTGCTACTCCTATGAAAGGTGTGATGTTGGGCCCTAGTGACTTCTGACCAATTGCTCTGTTAAATGTCATTTACAAGATCATTTTAGGCATTCTAATCTTGAGGCTAAAACCCCTACTGCATCAAATTATTGGGCCTGAACTGTCAAGATTTGTTGAAGGGTGACAAATAATGGATGGTATATTGGTGACCCATGAGGTTGTCCACTCCCTATCCTCATCCAGATCATGAGGTTATGTTTATAAAACTGAATCTCTCCAAATATTATGATCACCTGAATTGGGATTATTTGTTGTCCATCCCTGATGCTTTCAGTTTCTCTCCTCCATGGATTAGCTGGGTTAAATCCCTAATCATGACCCCATTTTATTAAATTCTTGTTAATGGAGTGCCCTCTCACACCTTCTAGTGATCTAGGGGGCTTTGTCAAGGGGACCCCATATGTCCATTTCTCTTCATCATATCATATGAAGGTCTTGGCTAACTTATTAAGGCAGCAGTGGGATCTCATAATCTCCAAGGCATAAAAGTCTCCCAGGAGGTCCCCCCCCCCCCAATCACCCCCCAACAATTTGTAGATGACAACATGCTATTTCAGAAACCAACCTTGAAAGAGGCTCAAAAACATGGGTCCATCCTAGAGCTATTCCAGCTGGCATCAGTGATACATATTAATGGTGACAAATCAAACATCTTCTTCTTTAATACACATCCTAGGGTGTAAATCCATCTAGCATGGACACTAGGATTTAGAATTGGAGCACTCCCCAGTACATACCTTAGATTACCTTTGGTATCTAACTCCCTAAAGACTACTCACTGGAAAGAAATGTTAAATTGCAGCGATAGGAGGCTTTCCAGCTAGACTTTCCAGATCCCGAATTCAACCAGCTGACTAGTTCTTCTGAAGGTGGTTCTACAGGCCATCGCAATCATCTCTTGGCTCTTCTGCCCCCTCAAAGCATTTAAAAGGAACTTACAGCCAAATTTCAAAAATGTCTTTGGTTTGAGCCATAGATAGGCCATAAATGGGTTCTTGTGGTCTGGGATAAATTATGAAAACCAAAGTCCCATGGCAGTCTAGGGATAAAATATCCTGAAATATTTTTGCATGCCCTTAGTACTAACGTATGATGGTGATGGCTGCAGGGAGGGAAGGAGATATGGAAGAATATTTGGACATTCAAATATGGTGCTTCTGCCCGGCAGGACCCTTTAAAGAACCATCACAACCTACCGAATGATTCTTCCATTTGGAATTAGGTAAAGGAACACCAAGACTTAATACGAGACCACAGGTTTTGGGAAATTAGGAATGGATGTAAGGCCAGATTTTGGGAGGAATCCTAGATGCAACACCCCAGACTAACCCACGATGACACCTTCAGCGATATTCAATCATTTACCACTCAGTTGGCAGCTAAGAGAGTTAAGGAATTTTGGTAGGATAGTAATCCGGGGTCAAAATGGTGGGACTGGAAAACCACAATATTATAACCAGCCCATGATCCACCTCTAGATTGTGAAGACCTTACTCTAATCCTCCGTTAATACCCCATTCTTAAACTGATAAGTTGTGATGGGGCCACCTCTCGAAGGGTATGTTCTCTCTCAAAGAAGTTTATTCGATTTTATCTTCTACAAGATATCTGGATCCGGACCCCTTGTGGAAACAGATTTGGTACTCCAAATTATGGCCAAAAATTTCATTTTTTCTATGGCTAATTGGGCATGGAAAACTACTCATTTGAGACAAAATCAGGAAAAATGGTTTTTGTAGCCTGTCCCAACGTCCTCTCTGCTGTAGTAAGGAAGTAATAGATGAACCTCCTAAAATCCTGCCCGAAGGAAATGGATATTTGGGTTCGTCTTTCCTCCTTGTTTGGGTGGCTTGACCAGTTAAGTAATAACTTGAAAGAATCATTGGACGCATAGAGATGGACACTCTTCAAAAATCCCATTGTGAACAGATCATGGTGTCTCTCATAATTATTTGTCTTTGGAACCTATGGAAAGCAAGAAATAGGGAAGTATTCCACTCAAAAACCATCCAAACTGAGTGGGTGTGGAAGACTCTATTGTGAAATATCAAAGAGACTCTTTCCATTACTTGCTGGTTAAAGGAATACTGGAAAGAGGAAGGTAAGGAATGTGACATTCTAGTAGCTCTTGCTCTTAATCAGAATGATTTTAAGCCTGAGCCCACTAATTGACCACCAATGAGGGAGAAATCATCTAACACCTTCCTTCACCCCCCAAAAGGGTTCTTCAAACTCAACTTTGATGGTGTCTCAAATGGAAACCCAGGATCAACAAGTATCAGAGGAATAATTCACAATGAAAATGGGCATACGCTGAATTTGTTTGTAGCCTCATGTTGCAGCTCCACAAAAAATGTGGCATAATTTATGGCACCGGAAAAAGGGCTACACATTGTTATGGATCTAGGGGTGACAAGACTACAAGTCACATGAGATTCTTAGATTGTTGGTGCCATGCTGCAAAAGCTCATAAATGGATCCCCCCAAGATAAAGTTATAAAGAGATGGAGTTTGGAACTAATAGGTGAGCATATAAATTCTAGACTCTCTTCCTTTACATATGTAATCCCAGAGCATGTGGACCTTGAAGGTAACAAGCGGTGAACAAAATTTCAAATTGGGGATGTGAACACCAAGGTTAGGAAATCCTCCAGGACTGGCCCCTCATTCACAAAATATCCACATGATGGAACTATGAAGAATCGTGACAATGGAAGAGGCTTACCTGATGGGGGGTGATGAACCAAATGCATGAGGAAATGCGTAGGAAATGAAAGTCACCACTTGGCTACAGGTTCGAGTACCAGCCTCCTCGTCCTCTCACATTAACCTATGTATGGGAGGAGTTAAGGTAATCTGTGGGAAATCTCAATCATCCTCGACTTGAGCAAGAGGCGACGTTCGACGATAGCGTATAGAGGGCGGTGGATGTATTTTGGGCTTGGTCCCATCTCATTGTGTGTTATGGGTATTCTATGAGCAAGAGTAGGAAACAATGAAGGTTTATTGTGTGGGAAAGGTAGCTACCCCACCGCTGGTGCTCCCTCCTTGGTTTTCTGGTTTTTGTAGTGGAAAATTTCTTCTTTGGTGTGGCATTCAACACCTTCATGCATGAGTGGAGTGTGGCCTATGTATTTTGAGGTTATACATTGGTTTTGGTGCATGAGGGAGGACTCTTCTCTATGCTTGCATTCTAATTGGTTCCCCCCCTGCACATCTCCTCTTTGGTATTTTCTAAACTTCATTAGTCTCTACATCAAGGGTTTTGGTGGCAAGGCTTCTAGGTGGGTTGGCTTATTGTTGTCCAACGTCAACAAGGGTGGTGGAGAGTGTGCTCAACTCCATCCTATTGGCAAGTTTTGGTGGGTCTAGTTGTACAGGGCCTCATCGGCAAGGGAAGGGCGAACTTGGGGGGTTTTCATTGTAGTCTGTACCCCCATCAGTTGCTTTATATGCCTTTCTTAGACGAAATTTGGTTATGCAAGAATGCATCTAGTTCATTGTCTTGGATGTTTCTCCTCCCCGGCGAAGCCCAACTTAGTTGGACAAGGGGGACAAGGCCCTCAATTACAAGTGATGGTTATGGAATGGGAGAAAATTGGAGCTGGACGGGGTGGAAAGACAGTCAGATGCTCGAGGAGGACGATGTTTGGAGTCCATGGCAGTTGAGGTTGAGGTGGTTGGGCATGGGGGTCACACTTCTCAACCTCAACAATGATGTGGGGTGAAGAGATGTGGCAGCGTGGGTCAATGAGGGAACGCAAGGCATGTGGTGCAAGGTCTAAAGGAATTTCATCAATGTTTTTTGGAGAATTTCAGGGATCTAATTCAATCAATGTTGGAGTGGCTAGAAATGGCTGACTGGATCCACCGGAAAGAACACACAGAACTTGCATCTAATTTGAACAAAATTCAGTACTTTTAGTTCCATGTCTGAGAATGATTTGTGGTGGTATGGTGTGGACAAAATTTTCTAATGGAGAAGGTGGAGAAGGTGGAGTCCTGGATGGCTCACTTCCAAGAACATGTCTAATGCTCTTTTCACCCTCCAACTCCTAGAACAACCCTAGAAAACCCAGCTTCAATTATGTTAGATGACTATCATGGTTACATGTGTTCTTCTAGTTTTGTGTGTTTTCTAGTGCTTTTGACCTCCTAGGTTGTGGATGGTGTCCTTAGTTTCCTTTATGTTTCTTTGTCATATGCTACTTGCGGTAGTCAACAAACCTGGTTGTGGTGAGACTACCTGCATTTTTCTACTAATGTACTTATTTTCTAATGAATGAATAAAATGTTGATTTACAAAAAACATGTTGCTCAAAACAATCATTGTTAGCGGATCTTTAAAAAAAGGAAACACACTTTGGATGTGATTTTAATTCAAAATAGGATAAAGGGAAAGTGGATCATTGATATATAACCTAGTGTTACCATTGCAACCAAAAATATCCAACCAAGAGCTTGAGGAGGGGGGGCACCTCTTCCATTCACAAATGTGGGTGAAAGGGACCCCGCTAAATTTCATTTCTGATAGTGGGAGCCCTAAAAACTTGATCTTATCCAAGGTCATAAAGGGTTTGAAGCTTCCAACAATATCGTGCCCCCAAACATACACCAATAGTTGGTTGAGCCATTAATGAGACATTTGTGTTAGCCAATAATGCCACATGTACTTCAACATCAATCCCTTCAAAGATGAGGTATTATGTCATGTTTCCCCTCTTGAATTTTGTGATAATATTTTAAGACAAACTTATATGTGGAAACATCATGCTATTTATGAGTCTCATCCCATAGTGTCATTATTACTCTAGGAGGTCATTTGTACAATGTACCCTAGGTAGTTCCAACTATTCAAATCTATTGATCTTAGTAAAACATGATCCAAAGGTAATATCTTAGATTGTAAAAATTTTCCCCTTCATGGTTTGGTCAAAAGGTGGAAGGAAGGTCAATGTGATCACCACATCCATAGCACACGTAATGAGCGTGAGTATTGCAGCAAGGATGTTGCAACTCTTGGGCTACCAAGTTTACTTATCAACTCGGGGTTTGTACCAACATGGAGGTGGCAGTGTTGTATGCACAAGTAAAAGTGATGGTCCTACCTATTGTCACTGTTCAGCTGGTGAGAGACCACTGGGTTTCCAAGCTAGACTTCTATGGAGTTAGAAGAATCTTGATTCTTTGATGGAAGAAAGGTAAATCTACTCTAAGAGAGTTACTCTATTGCATTAATGGAGAAGGTCAACATGTAATGTTAAATCACACCATTCCCTAATTAACAATTTAAGAAGCTATGCTAGGAAGAAATGCTAAATCAAAATAAAAAAAATGCTACTATCTAAGTTGTAGAAGTAATAAGCATCAAACAATACTAATGTGCAAGTAAAGAGACTAAACTAAATATGTTTTTGCGTGTTTGGTATTTTTATGCAAAATAAAGTATGCAAAATAGTTTCTCTTGTGGATGTGGCGGGTGGATTAAGGGTGTTTGAGGATGGATAGAAGGTTTATTAAGTGGTTGGATGGTGTGGAGGGTCCCTATGAGGATTTTGGTGACTTCCTAGATGTTTTCCATCAATTTAGCCTCAAAACAGGCCATTTCAGGAAAACCTACAGGATGATCCTGCAAGAAGTACAGGAAAACTACAGGATACAACCAAGAGCTACATGTAAGGTGTAAGAGGTGATGGGAGGCTTAGGAAAGGTGTGTGATGGGTGGAATGGAGTGGTAGAAGGTCTAGGATCACTCAGGAGTCAATATCCAAGATAAAAGATGGCTAGATTCGCTCAATGTGTTTGGGAGAATTTCAATGAAAATGAATGAAAAACTAGTGAAAGTGATGGTGAAAACAAGGGATGGCTAAGGTCGATGAAGTGGAAGGTGGCTACTGGTTGTGAATTCTTAGTCTCCTCCTGAAGCACCTTTTCTTCATAAAAAATGTGTGTCTTCCAAAAAGATATGCAACAAGATACATTTTCATATACTAGAAAAGCAAAATTAGTGAATCAAGTGCCTATAATATGCATGAAGAAAATTGTTGAAAGGAATGAAAGCATGAGTGAGATCTACTGCAAAAATGGAGATGAAAAAGATGACAATGAAATATACCTTGCAAAATTAACCAAATACTAAATTAAAGACAACAAACTCCAAAGCTCATAAAAGAACTAGAAATCAATGTTTTTGGGGCTGCTTAAGGGTCCCTTTCTCAAGTCATGGTCCCATAGGGAGGAAGTGAGTCTGAGACACCTACTAACAACCTTGTGGTGATCCTTTTTCTCCTTGATAACCCGCTACTTGAAATAAGGCACAAATGGAAGAAAACTATTAAATAACCAATCTAATCTACACTACTTGTAATGAAAATGCATCTAAAAAGAAAATTAACAATGAATCTATGAATCTGCACTAAACATACATGTACAATAAAGAGGAGCCTTGGTTGCTAGGGTTGGGCCCTAACCCAAGAGCTTCAGTGGTTTGAGTTAACTTAGTGTTGGCTCAAAACAAAACTCATTCTTTTTACCAAAACAACAAATTACATCAATAGAATTGTCACAAGTTTTGCAGAGCGAAAATAGATTAGAGTTCTACCATCAAAAATATGAATCATATTGACATCCTAGGCCTCTCTACTTATACATATAAAGTCCCCAGAAAATTCCTTCAAATTAGGGAGGCTCGGCTCCCAAACTCGAGATAAACTGGTGGTTTGTCTCTCACTTGCTCAGTTGTCCTCTAGTCCTCATGATTTGGCTATTTGCACTTCGAGCTGATGTGATGAATGGAGGAATATTTGAATGCAGGAGTAGTAAATGAGGAGGATTTACCTCCTACAATCCCTCTCCCTTATCCCATTCGAGTTTTGACCTTCGTATTTGCTAAAATTCCTTATTTTCTCCTTTAATCCTGCATTCAATGCATATTAGACCACAAAGCATAATATCCAACTCTAACTCACCTCATAAAAAACATGTAATAAGTTATGAGAAAAGTTGGTTTCACTAAGCTAGGAGGTGAGTTAAGGCCCATATAATTACCCAATCATGAGGCTCATCATCACCCCCCAACTGAAATTGTTGCTCATCCTCTGAGCAACTTAATCAATATCCATATCCTTCATGGCTCTAGTGGCCTCTTTGACATCTCATGCCTCTACTGTAGTCTCCTCTTCTTGTTCATAGAAGCCTGCTTTCTTTTCTACCTCTTCCCACTACCTCTTTTCTTCTTCTTCTTTTCCCCCTTCTAACATCCCCAAGAGTAGTGGTGGACTAAGTTTTAGGCCTATCCAATTTACCTTCAACCTTTGCATAGATTGCTTATCCTGTTGCATGCCTCTCTCAACCTTTGAGGAGAGTGATATTCTCTTATCTTTAAGTTGTATGGTATTGCGTTCCATCTCCTTATGCAAGCATGTACACTATCATCTCCTAGAAACTTGAACATGTTCTCAAAATGTGAAATTTCTTACTCTTGGGCAGCAAGATATCTAGGTTCCAGCTGAGGATCATTTGCAATCAAATTATGGGTACTGATGAGGGACATGGGATTTGATTGTTTAGCTCTAATCAGAAGAGGTTTAGTTTGCTCTCTTTCCAATATCCTTTTCATCCCTGTAGCTCTTGACTCCTCATGGTTCATCCATGATGCCAAAGACATTAATTGTAGATCTCCTAGGTTGGAATTAGGGTCCCATACATTCATGTCTTTGAGGGCCATGTTGTGCAAATGAAACTTGTCCATTTTGGCCCTATCTTCTAGTGTACTTTGATCACAAAGATCAATAAACTATCTATAGTCCTGAAATGGCATGGTGCCTTTCTGTGCTAGGGTCTTAATCTAAACTGCATCCATTATTCTTTGAGGTAGAGAGCATAGGATTTAGCTGGCATCCTACACTGGATTGCTTCCAAAGAGAGACTAGCCATACATGCCAATTGCTTCTCTCTTTCCTGCAGTTGTCCCCTCAACCATGAATTTTCTGTCTTTATTTGATTTCTCATTATAGCATCTTTGTCCCTCAATCCACTTAGCTCTTTGCCCATCTCCTTGAGTTTCGCTTCCATGTGCGTAATGTCTTCCACCCCCCTTGATTTGGCGATCTGCATCCATCAATGAGTTTTGGCGCTCTCCTTGTCAAGCTCAAAGAATAGTGGGATGGAAAATTTTTGAGGTATGACCCTATCTCCTTCAATAAACTAGTGATAGGAGTCCAAGTTAGGTTGGGGGCTGGGTTCTTTTGTCTCTAGGTCCTCTTCTTTAGTTTCTTGATGCTCCCCTACCTTCCTTTCCAATTTATGTGCCTCCTATAGATTCGACAAAGTATCTTGTAGGACTGTTTTTTCTTCCTGTAGATTTTGCTGTGTATCCTGTAGGATTTCCTTTCCCTTGGATGAAGTTGATCTAGTAATAGGACTCCTCACATAGGTGATATGGGACTTAGGGGAAGGCATTTTGTCTTTTTGTGTAGGGAAGTCTTGAATCACAATAGGAATTTTGGTTGATGCTTGGGGCTTCCCATATCTTATTCTTCTGCTTTTTCTTGTCTTGAAATATAATGGGGTCTTCCTCTGCCTTTTCTATTTTTTCTTGATTGGGGTGCTAAGAGTAGTGAGGGCAGTTGCTGCCTCTCTTTCAATGGCTTCTGGAGACACCCTAGGCGACTCCTCCTTGTTTTCTATCCCCTCTTTTCCATTGCATTCTTCCTCTATGTCCTTCATGTCCTGCAGTGAGGATGCTGCAACTCCGGGGCTACCAGCTTTACTTATCAACCCAAGGTTCATACAAACTTGGAGGTGGCAGTGTTGTATGCACAAGTAAAAGTGACGGTCTTGCATGTTGTCACTATTCAGCTAGCGAGAGACCACTGGGGTTCTAAGACAGACTTCTACGGAGTCATAAGAAGCTTGATTCTTTGATGGAAGAAAGGTAAATCTACTCTAAGAGAGTTACTCTATTGCATTAATGGAGAAGGTAAACATGTAATGCTAAATCAGACCATTCCCTAATTAACCATTTCAGAAGCTATGCTAGGCATAAATGATAAATCAACATAAAACAAATGCTACTATATAAGTTGTAGAAGTAAGAAGCATCAAACAATACTAATGTGCAAATAAAGAGACTAAACTAATTCTTTCTTTTCTTTTTTGGTCTTTTTATGCAAAATCAAGTATGCAAACTAATTGTTCTCGTGGATGTAGCGGGTGGATTAAAGGTGTTTGAGTATTGCTAGAAGGTTTATGAAGTGGTTGGATGGTTTGGGGGGGTCCCTAGGATGATTTTTGTGACTTCCTAGAGGTTTTCTATCAATTTGGCCTCAAAATAGGCCGTTTCAGGAAAACCTACAGGATGTACTATAAACCTATAGGATGATAATGTAGGAATTACATGATACCTATAGGATGAAGCTGAGAGATAAATGTGAGGTGTTGGAGGTGATGGGAGGCTTAGGAAAGGTGTGTGATGGGTGGAATGGAGTGGTAGAAGGTCTAGGATCACTCAGGAGTCAATATCCAAGTTAATAGATGGCTAGATTTGCTCAATGTGCTTGGGAGAATTTCTATGAAAAATGATGGAAAACTAGTGAAAGTGATGGTGCAAACAAGGGATGGCTAAGGTGGACAAGGTGTGGTGATAGATGATGAAGAGGGTGAATTTTAGGGGCATAGCAAGTCCATCATTTGCCTTTGGACTGCTTCCTATAGGATTTCTGGGTCACTATAATTCCTACAGGATCATCCTGTAGGTTTTCAGGGGATCTTGTAGAAATATAGGCGACCCTGTAGAAAACACAGTCTTTATATAAGCTGAAGCAATGGAGTGAAAGAACGATAGAAATGGTGGAGATATGCATGGTAGTGAGTGGAAAATTAAATATTTGAGTGATAGGGGTCTCTTTGGGATCCTCCTTTTCTCCTTGACCATCCTTCTTGCCGACCTGCAAATGGAAATTTCATGATTTTTTTTTTTTGAAAAATAATTAGGCTACCTCTGAGAGGTTTTCACCCTAGCTATTTTCCCTGGGCGCCTCAAGAAAGGTTTTCACCCAAAGATATTTCTTATCCTCTTTTTCTTCTTTTTGATTTTTTTTGTTTTGACACCACTAAGCCGCCTCAAGAGGTTTTCAACCCAATGATGGGACTCACATGCCTCATGGAGGTTTTCACCTAAGTCCTTATCCTTTTTTTTTTTTTTTCAGTGATTTGATGAGGGAGGAGTTGGAACTTGCTCCACTATCATCATGGTTTTATTGATATCATCAATTAACTCTTGTTTTGATAAAGGTCTCTTGTAAATTTCAAATGGTGTCCATTAACAAGTAAAGGAATGGCTTCTTCATCTATGGTTCTAATTTGAATTGACCCATTATCATGGCATCTTTCCACAACATAAGGTCCAAGCCATCTTGTCCTTAACTTTCCCTTGATGTCTTTATACCTAGAATCATGTAACAATGCCAAATCACCTTCCTGAAATTGCTTCTCCTTGATAGTTTTATCATGCCATATCTTCCTCTGAAGTTGGACTACCTTTGTATGTAGGAGGGCCTGCATTCTAAATTCATCCATACCATTCAATTGGAACAATATCTCTATTGCTAAGATTTATATCTATCTGGGTTGCCATCCTTAATGTGTTTATATTCAAATTCAATGGACAACAAGGAATTTTTCCCATAGACAAACTCATAGGGTGTGAATCCAGTGGTGGTATTTCATGTGGTATTACAGACATAGGTGGCATCAACTAGTCTTTCTACCCAATCCTTCCTACTGCTACTCACCACTTTGGTCAAGATGCTCTCCAGTGCTCTGTTGGTCACCTCCACTTTCCCATTAGCTTGTGGATGATAGGGAGTGGAGGTTCTATGCTTGACCTTGTGATGGCTGAGCAAGTCTTCAATAATGTTGGAGGTAAACTAGCTTCCTTGGTCTGTGACCAGCTCTCTAGGGTACCCAAATTTTTAGAATACATTCTCCCTGAGGAACTTAGCCACCTTCGCTTCTGTTGCTACCTTAATTGCCTTGGTTTCAGCCCACTTAGTCAAATAATCAGTGCACACAATAATGTACTATTTTTTCTTAGAAGGAGGGCTAATAGGCCCAATGAAGTCCATGCCCCACTTGTCAAATGGCTCAAAAGTCACTTGAGGTTGCAGAGGCATTTCATCTCTTGAAGTAGACCTTCCCATCCTCTGGCACCAATCACAATGACTAGTCTATTTTTTTACATCCTGATGAAGAGTGGCCAATAATAGCCTGCTTGTAACACTTTGAATGTTGTCCTCTTTGCTACAAAGTGACCTCCACAAGGCCCAACATGAAAGGTCAGAAGGATGTCAAATACTTCCTCCTCCCTGATACACCTTCTCAATATTTGATCTGGTCCAAGTTTGAAAAGATTGTCCCCAATCCAAGTGAAGGGGTGCTTTTCTTGACTATCTTGCTCTTTTCTTTGGAGGACAAGTTTGGTGGGAACTGTGTTGATACCAAATAGTTTGTTATATCAGAAAACCATAGAGAGAGAAATGAAATAGCAACTAAGTTCATCTGGTAACTGGTCATCCACCATTGCTTCTTCACCTGCAGGCAAATTTACTCTAGAAAAAAAGTCTGCAACAACATTTTCCTTACCAAGCTTATCAACAATGGTTAGATAAAACTACTATAATAAAAGTAACCATGTTATATTTCGAGCATTAACATTTGGTTTGTTCATTAAATATTTGATTACAGCATGGTTAGTATGCGCAAATGTCTGATATCCTGTAATATAATGCCTGAATTTGCTTAATGAATGCACAACAGCCAGGAGTTCCTTTTCGGTCACTGTATAATTTAGTTCAGCCTTTGATAAATTGTTACTGATAAAATAGATAGCATAAGGAAGTTTTTGATCCATCTAACCTAGGGCTACTCCTATGGCTTTTTGTGAGGCATCAACATGAATATGAAAGGAGAGGGCCCAATTTGGGCCTCGGAGAATTGGTGCAGTGGTTAACTTATCCTTTAGGATGTCTAAGACCTCTTGACAAATTTTTGACCATATAAACTCAGAGTCTTTGGCCAACAAATGAAATAAATGAGAGGTCAACTTGCTAAAGTCCTTTGTGAACCTTCAGTAGTATCCAGCTAACCCTAGGAAACTTCTGACATCTCTCTACTTTTGAGGAGGTGGGACCCTTTGGATGATAGCTATCTTGTTTGGGTCCACCTGCAGCCCTTGCTGAGATATTGAATGACCTAGAATGGACCCTGCATTCATTAAGAATTCACATTTTTCAGGACTGAGAGATAGGTTCATTTCAATGCATTTGTGTAGTACTTTGCCTAGGTTAGATAAGGCTTCTTGAAAATCATAGCCATAAGGTGTCAAATCATCCATATAAATCTCCACTGCATCATGGACTAATTCAGAAAAATACTCAATACTTCTCTCTGGAAAGTGGCAGGAGCATTGCATAGGACAAAAGGAAGGACCCTATAGGCAAAAGTACTGCAAGGACAAGTGAATGTGGTCTTGTCCTGGTCTTCTGGGAAAATCTGGATTTGGTTGTACCCACTGAATCCATCTAGGAAAGAGAAAAACCTTTTCCCTACTAGACTGTCTAGCACTTGGTCAATGAAGGGTAGAGGAAAATGATCCTTCTTTGTGGCTTTGTTCAACTCCTTGTAATAGACACAAATTCTCTGCTTACCATTTTTCTTGGGAACTAGCACCAAAGGAAATACCCACTCACTATCGAAGATAGGGTAAATGAATCCCACATCTAGCCGTTTTTACAGTTCTTATTTGACTATATCTTTAAGAGATGGATTCATCCTCCTTTGTGGTTTATGGACCGGCTTGAAACCTTCTTTGATGTATATGTGGTGAGTACACACTGAGGGGTGTACTCCTTTCATTTCTTTGTAACTCCAAGCGAAGGCTTCTAGATTTTCCTTTAACATGTTGCATAACTTCTCTTCTTGGAGAGCATAAAGAGATGGATTAATTTTCAAGGTTTTCTGTGGGCCAAATTCTATGGTTTTGACACGAAGTGGGTTGGAATTGGCCAAGCATAAGTCAATTAGATGATTGTTCTGGGTTTCCTTTACTGCTTCTTCTAAGGGTAATGAACCAGGAGCTGGACTTTGGAGTAGGTGTTCAATAAAGTCATCCTCCTCCCATGGTTGCTTCTAAAGCATAAAGTTTGGTAGAATAAACTTCATTTTCTTCCTCCTCCTCCAACCATAAAGGTAAGTCATGCTCTAGAGAAGGTTGAGTAGGAGGGTATAGGACTAACTGCTTGGACATATGCCCATTCCTAATGGTCATATTCCCAGCTCTACAACTAATGTAAGCATCAACAATGGCCAACCATGGCCTCCCAAGGGTGAGAGGGTAACTAGTAAGCTTAGACTTAGACTGGAGAATTAGGAAATCAGTAGGGTACTCCCAAGAGTCAAGGGAGACCATCACATCCTCCACAATTCCCTCAGGGGTTACTATGGAATGGTCTGCAAGTTGCAGAACTGTTGTCGTCTTCCTCAATGAACCTTGGAGGTTGAGCTTGAACATGGTGTCCTTGGTCATCACATTAATGGCAAACCTAATATTGATTAGAGTGTGTGGGAAAATAGTGCCATTGATGTGCACATCTACTACAGGGCTTTCAGGGTCCAAATATATTGGACAGATTACCTACCCCAACATTAAGTCGGACAATTGCCCAATGATGTTAATGGTAGGGGCATCCTTTTTTTGCCTCCCTGGACGCTTGAAGCACTTCTTCTTAATTAACTTATTGTAAATAGGAACATATTTTATTTCCTAGAGAAGTGGGATCTTTACACATAGATTTTTCAATTCTCCCAAAAGTTTAGTCTCTTTTGGGGTAGGCTGGAATGGTTGGGCTAATCTCTTAGGAAAGGGTGGATTTAATTTAAGGTTTCTTTCCTCTCTTTCCTCCTCAACCTCCCTAGGTGGAGGTGGAGGTTGGTTATCCGAGAGAACTTTCCCAAATCTCAGGTTAATCTCCTGGATTTCCACAACATAATCTAGATATGATGTCTAGCCATTGTATACTTGTTGATCCTACCTGTTGTTTAGGTTTATATTTCACTGGGCAGGCATCTAGGGTTTCTTGGGTGGAGCAGAGTATAGGAGATGTGGTTGGGTAGGTGGTGGAGGTAATAGAGCTGGAGCATTGTTGTATTGGGGCCTCCACCCCTGGAGTGATGTATTCCACTGAGGTTGTGGCAGAGCATAAGGTGAAAATGACTGGCTGGATGGCTAAGAGTGATACTAAGATGCATAGAACCAAGGAGGGGGTGTAGACCAAGAAGGATGAGCAGGGGGTCCCCAAGAAGGTATGGTTGTGGTTTCGTTGGGGCTGTAATATGCATCGGACGAACCTTGCATGCCCTGTTGGTATGGTCTAGGCCCATAAGGTCTCATTTGGTTAAGGTAGAAAAGCTACTCAGTGACCCCTTCAGCTCCTTGATATATAGCTTTGATTTCGGGCAAAGAAGGGCACTTGTTTGTGGAGTGTTTTTCTTCACAAACTGAGAAAATTTCAATAGAGTTCAATGGAAATTCATTCCTAGGATGCCTCTTCATGCTTCTAGGAAAAAAAAAGGCCAAGGCTCTCTCTTCTTCCTCCTACTTCCTCTTAATGTTCATGGTGTCCATTTGCAAGGCAAGGGTTTGCAGCATCTCACTTTTGAAATCTTCCAGCATGTTTCCAATTTCACCCTTGATGGATGAGTTGGAAGACAATGTACTGACCATAGGTTGACTACCACTACCTTTTTTCCCGGTTGCCCTATAATGGTTTCTAAAGACAGTCTTGATATCCTCATAGGGTAATTCGTAGATATCTCCTCCCGCTAACAAATGTAAGGTATCCAGAAGATCTTCTCTTACTCCCCTAAGCAGGACCAAGTTTAGTCACTCAGGGTCAAGTGTGCACCCAACCCTTTTGTAACTAAGTTGGAATCTTTCTTCGTAATCCTCTAGGGATTCATCATTGCCTATGATAATCCTGAAGATTTATTCTTTAGTATCCTTTGACCGATAGTAGTACCAATATTTGTTGTTAAAGGCTTGCTGCATCTAAGCCCAAGTTGTGATGTTATCTCCAGGTAAACCCATGAACCAGCGTAATGATGCATCCTTGAGGGTAGATGGAAATAGCTTTAACTTTTGCTCATCATCTGTATATTCATAGGTTTGGCATATAACAAAAAACTCAAACAGGAAAGTGTGGGGTCCTTTGTGGTCAAGCCATGTAAATGAGGTATGGAAGAGGGGCTTATATTTTTCATCTTAGTGTCCCCATTAGTTTCCCTAATGGGGAAGTCACCCTCAACTCTCTCTATTACCTCTGTCATTTTTTTTTCAGCCTTTGGTTCAGTAGGAATGGGTTCTTATTCTTCTTCTTCCCCTGTAGGTTCTTCAAATATGTCAGGTTCCTCACCTAAAGGGTTCCTCTAGTTCACAGCCATCGAAGAAGAGAGAAGGTTGGTTGTTGGATGCAGTGGGGGTATTTGGCAAAAATTTCCCTAAGTTGTCCCTATTTCTAGGAGGCATGAAAGGAAATATTTTTGGTTTGGTTTTGTATTTTTTGTAAACTTGGAAAGTACTTGCAGAATTGAAATTGCTAATTGAATGAAAATCACTAACAGAATGAAAAAGCTACTTATTGAATTGAAATCTTACTTGCAAAATGGGAAGGAAAAAACTAGATTACTCTTGCAGAAATAAACTAATGGCAGAATATTGAAGACAAGAAATATAAGAAAAGAAAGTAGTAATCACATTCTACTCAAACACCTCCTCGGAAATGGCAAAAAAAAGTGATGAGTGGCAATATTGCTACAAGGATGTTGCAACTCCTAGGCTACTAGCTTTACTTATCATCCTGGGGTTCGTACAAACTTGGAGGTGATAGTGTTGTATGCACAAGTAAAAGTGATGGTCCTGCCTATTGTCACTGTTCAGTTGGTGAGAGACCACTGGGGTTCCAAGCCAGACTTCTATGTAGTCAGAAGAAGCTCAATTATTTGATGTAAGAAAGGTAAATATATTCTAAGAGAGTTACTTTATTGCATTAATGGAGAAGTTCAACATGTAATGCTAAATCACACCATTCCCTAATTAACCATTTAAGAAGCTATGCTAGGTAGAAACGATAAATCAAAATAAAGAAAATGCTACTATCTAAGTTGCATAAGTAAGAAGCATCAAACAATACTAATTTTCAAGTAAAGAGACTAAACTAAATCTATTCTTGCGTTTTTGGTCTTCTTATGCAAAATCAAGTATGCAAACTAATTGTTCTTGTGGATGTGGAGGGTGGATTAAGGGTGTTTGAGGATGGCTATAAGGTTTATGAAGTGGTTGGATGGTTTGGAGGGTCCCTAGGAGGCATTTGGTGACTTCCTAGAGGTTTTCCATCAATTCCACCTCAAAACAGGTTGTTTCAGGAAAACCTACAGGATGTACTAGAAACCTACAGGATGATCCTGTAGGAATTATGGGAAACCTATAGGATACAACCGAGAGCTAAATGTGAGGTGTAGGAGGTGATGGGAGGCATAGGAAAGGTGTGTGATGGGTGGAATGGAGTTGTAGAAGGTCTAGGATCACTCAGGAGTCAATATCCAAGATAATAGATGGCTAGAGTCGCTCAATGTGTTTGGAAAATTTCAATGAAAAATGATGAGAAACTAGTGAAGGTGATGATAAAAACAAGGGATGGCTAACGTGGATGAAGTGGAAGGTGGCTGCTAGCTATGAAGTCTTAGTATCCTCCTGAAGCACTTGCTCTACATAAAACATGTGTGTCTTCCAAAAAGCTATGCAACAAGATACATTTTCATATATTAGAAAAGCAGAATTAATGAGTCAACTGCCTATACTATGCATGAAGAAAGTTACCGAAAGGATTGAAAGCATGAGTGAGATCTACTTCAGAAATGGAGATGAAAAAGATGACAATGAAATCTACCTTGAAAAATTAACCAAATACTAAATTAAAGACATCAAACTCCAAATCTCATAAAAGAACTAGAAATCTGTGTTTTTGGGGTTGCTTAAGGTTTCCTTCCTGAAGTCATGGTCCTAGAGGGAAGAAGTAGGACTAAGACACCTGCTAACAACCTTGTGGTGATCCTTTTTCTCATGGCTAAACTGTTACTTGAAATAAGGCACAAATGGAAGCAAACTATTAAACAACAAATCTAATCTACACTACTTGTAAAGGAAATGCATCTAGAAAGAAAATTAACAATGGAGCTATGAATCTACACTAAACATACATGTACAATAAAGAGAAGCCTTGGCTGCTAGGGTTGGGCCCTAACCCCAGAGCTTCAACCCTCTGAGTTAACTTAGTGCTGGCTCAAAACAAAACTCATTTTTATTACCAAAACAACAAATTACATCAATAGAATTGTCACATGTTTTGTAGGTCGAAAATAAATTAGAGTTCTACCATAAAAATCCAAATCCTACTTATACATCTGAAGTCCCCAATGACTTACTTAAAATTAGGGAGGCTTGGCTCCCAAGCTCGAGATAAACTAGTGCTTTATCTCTCACTTGCTCAGCTACCTTCTAGTCCTCATGATTTGGTTTTTTGCACTTCGAGCTGATGTGATGAATGGAGGAATATTCGAATGGAGTAGTAAATGAGGAGGATTTACCTCCTACAATCCCTCTCCCTTGTCCCCTTTGAGTTTTGACCTTAGTCTTTGCCAAAATTCCTTGATTTTCTCCTTTAATAATGTATTCAATGCATATTAGACCACAAAGCATAATATCCAACTCTAACTCACCTCATAAACAAAATATAATAAAAGCATGTAATAAGTTATGAGAAAAGCTGGTTTGACTAAGCTAGGAGGTGAATTAAGGCCCATAAAATTACCCAATGATGAGTGTTGAGCCCTGAATTTGCATCTTTCCTACACATTTTCCTAGACTCTTTCCATTCACCTGGACCTCCTAAGCTATCAACATCATTGCATGTTAGTCATAAAAGAGCATTTAAAGTGGTTTTTTAACTATGTCCTTGTGTTTGTTGTTTGAATTAGATTTTTTCTTATGAGCTGCAGAATGTAGCCACTTTCCGCAGCTGGTTCAACTTTCCGCAACCGTTTTTGTTAAACTCCAGGCTGCAGGTGTCACCAAGCAAAGCAAGCCACATGGGCAAGTTGGAAATGACCTGGACATGGATTAGGTCCTATTGGTCTAGCTGGATTCATCAAAGAAATATGTGGTCAAAGGCGGTCAAGTGGTGGTCAAACATAGGAGTCCTACAGCAACAAGACTTTGTTTTCAAACATGTGAAGACTTTCGTGGCTGTTCCTAGATCCCGGGGGACATATCGACACCTGTGGACTGCTCCACAAGGTGAATCCAACAGCCACCCTTGATAGATTTAATCATCACGGCAACCATTATGCTAAATCCATGGATGCTGTCTTTTACGTGTCCCTGTTCACATAGCTTTTTTGGAAATTAGTTATGTAACCTTTGTTATAAATAACATGTTTCTATACACGTAGTAGTTAGTCTTTTTGAATGTAATTTTCCTGTTAAGAATTCACTGTGTTGTGACACTAGTTTTATTGTTGTAACTATGTTTTGAGATATACAAGAAGACTCTGTTCTACATGCTTGCGTGAACGTAATTTTGGGTTGATAGCTTGTTGGCTGAGGTTGTGTAGAGGGCCCCTGCACACTGAGGTTTCATTTCCATTATTGTTGTATAGTCTTTATGTATCATTTCCTTATTTTCACTGCACATGTTTTATAGTTATTCACTTGTGTATATATTTCTAACATTTCACTTATGTCCATGACTTTACAAGCTTTGTATAATGCTGATCAGTGTGTGCATGTTTCAGGATAGAGTAGGCAGCTCGGGCATCTGTATATAATTTTCATAATAACTAGTGATATGGAATCGATCCTCTGTTGACTTTGCTTTTCTTAGTTTCTTTTAATTCCAGTCTTGTTCATTTGCTTTGTTAAGTTAGTTTAGAAATCAACTCACTCATGTCATTGACGGTTACCTGTGAAAGACATAGCTAGACTAACTGGCGAGGGATCGAAATATGAATGTTGTGATTTGATTTTAGTTTACTTTTATGCAATTAGATATTGGATTGCTCATTTCATTGATGGTTACCTCTGAAAGCCATAGCTACACTAACTGGCGAGGGATCGAAATGTGAATGGTGTGATTTGATTTTAGTTTACTTTTCTACAATTAGATATTGGATTGCTCATTTCATTGACGGTTACCTCCGAAAGCCATAGCTAGACTAACTGGCGAGGGATCAAAATATGAATGTTGTGATTTGATTTTAGTTTACTTTTCTGCAATTAGATATTGGATTGCTCATGTCATTGACGATTATCTCCGAAATCCATAGCTAGACTAACTGGCAATAAATCAAACTATGAATGATGTAATTTGATTTTAGTTTTACTTTCTTTGCAATCTTTGATTTCTTGAGTGCAGTAGCTTAAATCATTTTTCTGTATTTAGATAGTAGCAGAGATGATAGTTTCACGATCAGTAGTTCATTAATTACTTGTTTTAAATAGTAGCATATTTTCATTCTTGATTCAAGTATTATTTTCATCACTAGTATGTTCTAAGACCTTTTGAAGTGTTAAGTTTTGGGAACCCTTATAAAGGACATAATTGCCTTAAAACCTATAACCATGCTTGCCTTCTAGAATTTTCTTTCACATTAGGAGACAAACAAAGATAAAAACCCCCCAAAACAAAATAAAAATAAAAAATGACAAAAGTAAGAAATAGGTTATCTTGCACATATAGTGTGCCACACTTCGTCAGCTTACAAATCCCGGATTGATAATTAATGTAGAAATTTAGGACACACTAAATTGACCAAACAATGAGGCTCATCAACATGTCCCCTCTATACAAAAAAATTTGGTGGAAAAGATTGTACATACATATTGAGCTATCTTCGTTTCACCTATTGGGGCTACCTTTGCATTTTTAGGTCAAACATTAAATTAACTTGATACCTAGTGATCCTTTACCTTATGGCCCAAAATATAGATTCTCTCTCTTGGAGAATGAGGAAATAAAATGTCAAATTTGTGAGCTCATCCAAAATAGCCACATTTAACCAAGATCCTCACCTTGTGGGAGTCCAATTATGTTGGTGCAAAAGAAGCATGGGACATGGAGACTCTGTATTGATTGTAAAGCCTTGAAAAAAAGAATTTCCAAGAAGAGATACTTGATCCCCCATATTCACAATCTTCTTGATTAGCTTAAGGGTGCCAAGTTCTTTAGTAAGACTGACATGAAGTCAGGCTATAGCCATGTTCTAATTGAATAAACCAATGTATGGAAGATATCATTCAAATCTAAAGAATGAATTTTTGAGTGGTTGGTCATGCCCATTGGTTTAATTAATTCTCCAACAATGTTAATGAGGATGATGGATGATATCTTACGGTCATTTACAAACTATTTTGTGGTTTTATACTTGGATGAATTTGATAATTATACTTGTATACTTGGATTTGATTCTGATTTAGAATATTATGAAGGAAATAAGATCATTGATGTAGAGCCTAGTTCTACCATTGTGACCAAAAAATTCAACTAGAAGATCAAGAGGATCCTACAGAGGGGGAGAACTTCTTCCATTCATAGATGTGGGTGAAGAGGAGCCCACTACATTTCTTTGTTGATGGTGGGAGCCAAAATGTAGTGGGGTCCCCTTCACCCACATTTGTGAATCATCAATATATCCAAGGTCATAAAGATATTGAAGCTTCCAATAATGCCACACCTCCATCCATACACCATTAGTTGGTTGAGCCATGGACAAGACATTTATGCTAACCAATAATGTCATATATCCTACAACATCAAGTCCTTGTATTATGTGAAGTAACCCCACTTGAATTTTTTTATTTTCTTTTAAGACAACCTTATATGTGGAAACATCAAGTTATTTATGAGTCTCATCCCCATGGTGTCATTGTTACTCTAGGAGGTCAATTCGATAGGGAACTCAAGGTAGTTCTAACTACTACAATTTCATCAACCTTACCAAAATAGTGTCGAATGGTGATATATCAAACTACAAAAAATTTCCTCTTCGCGGTTCAGTCATAAGGTGAAAGGAAGGTTTGCTTGACCACCACATCCTCAAACAGGACCTCTTTACACAACAAAATCATACGGAAAATATTGTAGATACACTAAGATATCTTTGCTCCATGTATGGGGGTGCTTATGCATTTCTAGGTAAAAAAATCAATTAAATTGATAGATTGTGCTACTTTATGTAATGGCCTACTATATAGATTATATATCTTAGAGAATGAGGAAATAAAATTTCATATTTGTGAACTCATCCGAAAGGGCCACATTCAACCAAACTACTCACCTTTCAGGAGTCCAATTTTTTTGGTGCAAACAAGGATGGGACATGGATACTATGTATTGATTATAGATCCTTGAAAAAAATCCTTGTCAATAATATATACTTGATTCCCCATATTAACAATATTCTTTATTATCTTAATGGTGCCAAATTCTTTAGTAAGAGTGACATGAATTTAGGTTACCAGCAGGTTCCAATTAAATGAATCAATATATGGAAAATCGCCTTAAAATATAAATAATGACATTTAAGTGGTTGGTCATGACCATTGACTTTACTAACGCTCCATCAAAATTCATGAGGATGATGGATGATATCATGTGGTCTTTTACACATTAATTTTTGGTTGCATACTTGGATGAAATCCTCATCTTCAGTAGAACATTTGTAGAACATTAGAAACACATTAAATGGGCCTTAAGCACCCTGTGACAACACACATTATATACCAATATGTATAAATTATCATTTGGCATGTAGAGAATTCAATATTTTGGATACATTGTGGATGAGCATGCAATACATATGTACCCAACCAAGATTTAATTCATTCAGGATTGGTTAGTCCCAATGACTCTAACAGATAGCTGATTAGACCTTCCTAAAATATACTAAAGGCTCATATTGGGGTTCTCTCATATCACTTGGACCTTAATTCAAGTGACTGAGGATGGAGAAAAAGAATTTTTTTGTTGGTTTGAGACAACAAAATGTATTTGAGTATCTTAAGCACAACCTTTTCTCTACATCAATCCTCACCCTGCCAGACCTACAAAAACCATTTGAGATTGACATAAATGCCTCAAACTATGATATCATTGTAGTATTCACTCAAAAAGGACACCCAATGGATTATCACAGTGAAACAATCTCTAATATTTTTTGGAGATAGCCCACTAATTACAAAGAGATGTACTCCATCATGCAAGATTGTCGATAGTGGAAAAATTTTATTTTGAGGAAGAAGATTATCATCCACACTGATAATAGGTATCTACATTTCATGTAGAAATAGGGAAAGTTATAAAATGACTACCATCATAAATGGTCCACATATCTGTAACAATTCCAAGTGAATATAAAATACAATAAAGGTAGAACCAATCATGTTTCAGACTACCTCAGTTGGTCCTCGATTGTGGCACTAACAATAATTATAAACTCTTATGGGAATGAGACCTCTGAATGGAAAAAATTATACAAAAATGACTCTAATGTCCTTTTCATATACTAGACATTGATCACTGGAAAACAAGTTCCATACTTCCACCCCTTAGATGAACTCTTGTTCTACCTGGGCCACTTTTGTGTTCCTTCAAGCAAGAATTCCAACATGATTTTGAAGGCACATTATAGTTGGTTGGAAGGGAACGTTGGTGTGAGGACAATAGAAATACTTTAGAATTATTTATACTAACCAAATATTTGATAGGATGTCCAATGATATATTATCTCATGCACTACCTATGCCATTGGAATACAAACCATCAAGAAGTATGGGTTGCACACTCCTACACATACCTTAGAAAATCCTTGGGAATCAATATCCTTGGATTTCATGTTAGGTTCCCCCCCTTCAACCATGGTAACATTTGTGTGTTTGTGGTTGTCGATTTATTCTCTAATATCACCATTTCGGAAACATAGAAGAAGAGTATCACAATAGAATCAAGTGCTAAACTCTTCTTTAAGAATGTTTGGGTTATTTTTTCGCTACCTTAGACCATTATTTTAGATAAGTACAATAGGTTCCTTTGCATCTTTTGGTCTAGCGTATGGTATTTGATGGATACTAAGTTGACCAAATCAACCACCGTTCATCCCCAAACAAATGGAAAAACAAACGTATTCAACATGATGATTGTGCATATCTTGCACATGTATAACTCCAAGCATCCACTTACATGGGACAAATTCCTTCCATATATTTAACATAGCTATAATTGATCCCTCAACAAATCTATTGGACATAGCCCATTTTAGGGGTGCTTGGAATTCAACCGTTGGCCCCAACTGATGTATTTATACCCATTACATATTCACTAGCCAGCAATTTTGTTGAATGGGTCCAATACCTCCAAAAATCGGTTCATTATATCCTACAAAAATTCAATGATAAGTACAAGCAATGACATGACTAGTACAAGGTTCCATATAAGTTTCGCGTTAGTGATAAGGTGTTGTTGCATTTATTGAAAGAATTAATCGCATGCCCACATAGGAAGCTTAGACCACTATGATATGGACCTTACATAATCACAAAGGTTGTGGGTGAAAATTATTTTGAATTGAGTACTCATCCTTTTCCTTGTCTTACACCCAATATTTAATGTGGAGCTACTTTGACCATAGTTTCCACCTCTATTGGAAACCTAGGAGGTAGTAAAGAAATTGGCCATCATTGAAATCAATATTGATTGCATTGAGTAGGCTATGGTGGAACAGATCATGGAGACCAAGACAAAGGATACTTTCCAATAACACATGCAACTCTGCAAAGTTTTCAAAGTAGGACAATTTAATCACTAAGGCAAGTCGCTCACTAGGAGCCAAATTCAGCAAATGTTTCCTCATTTGAAGAGGAAAATGGATGCAATGGATACCATTGATTCCTAATGTGGGAGGATTGTTACATATCAATATCATTGGCTACCCACTCCTTCCACCAACTCAATGATTCCCAATCTTCTTGGTAGTTTTTCTATGTTTTTTTGGGTTCAAAATTTCTAGGGAATTTTTAAGTCTACACATGATGTTTTTGGAAATTCTTGGGGAAAAGAGTTTCCATGGAATTCCCCAGAGCACATAAAAAGTTTTATTCCTCAAGAATTTCTTTTCAACGAGCTACTATGTAGCCCAAATGGATATTGTATTCAAAATTTCTGCCCCCTAGAAGTTGATGTACCAACTAACCACCTCAGGGCCAACAAACCGTTTTGGACTTCGTATTCTAGGGTTAGAGTTTTGGACCTCTAGGGTTCTTTATTTATGTTGAAATACAATTATTTTTATCTGTTGTGATATCTTTTAAGAATGTGTGTAGTTTCCATCTCTCTCTCTTTACAAATAGCTACCACGTAGTTTCCATTTCTCTCTCTTTATAGATAGCTACCACCATTCTAGCTAGTTTATGTTCTACATTTTTCTGTTATTTCATTTATTAATAGAAGTTAAGTTTTCGCCATAATACTATGATTTTTATTATATTTATCTATGTGTGTGTTTCATTCCCTTTTTTCCTTTCCTTTCATTCCTTATACAACATAGATTAGTAGGGCCAGAGTAAGCACTTCTAGAGGTAATGAAAATGAAAGTGAATCCACTAGTAGTTAAGGGAATAAAGGAAGAAATGGTAATGGAAGAGACAAAGGATTTGGAAGAAGAAAAGGTAAAGATATTATTACTTGCTACAAATGTGGAATAGAGGGGTATAAGGCATCAAAGTGCCTAGAAAATAATAATGTAGGAAGAAAAGGTGAAGCTCTAACAAAGGTCATACATGCACGTGAGGCAACCATTGTTGGTGAAAATATAATGGTAATTAGTAAGAAAAATATGAAAATTTAGTGTTTTGGAAGGTGTTTCTTAAAACTAAAATGAATACAATAGAAGAACTTGAATATAGAAGGAAATATTTCAAGAATAAATGTAAGGTTTAGGGTAAGTGTTGTAATCTAGTCATAGATGGTGGAAGTGCTAAAAATTTGGTATCCATGAAAGTCATAGAGAAACCAGAGTTAACACGTATTTCCCATTTCAATCCACATTGGGTTTCATGGTTACAAAAGGGAAAACAAGTGACCATGACAAATTGATGCTTTTTAAATTTTCAATTGGAAGTTTCAATGAACAAGTCTTATGTAATGTAGTCCAGATAGATGCATACCATGTATTACTAAAGAGACCATGGTTATTTGACAAGAATGATTTCCATGATGGTAGGAATAATACTTATGAATTCATAAGGGTTTGAAAACAATATAGGTTGGAAACAATGTTGAAAAGTATAGTGACAACAACAAGAAGTAGTACCAACCAAGATGTGAGTAGTACTAGCATCCAAATAATATTGTGTTCAACTAAGGAGTCTTTGAGGGAATAGAAAATAGTTCATTTTTGTCTGGCCATAATGTCAAGACATGTCCAATAAGGCGAGAAGAGGAATTGTGTTCCATTGGATATTCAAACTCTTTTGAAGGAATTCGAGAATATTGTTGTGAATTATTTAACAATGGGATTACCCACCATGAGGAATATATTACATTAGGTTGACTCTGTACCAAGGTCAATTCTTCCTAATAAACCTCCTTATTAGATGATTCCACTAAGAGTGTGGAAATGAATAGGAAGGTACACAAATTTCTTAACATTAGGTTGACCAGAGAAATCTAAGTCTCTATGTCCTACCAACAATGTGGGTTCCCAAGCAAGGAGGTGAATGGCGAATGTGAACAATTTTGCGAGCTAACAAGATAATTATCAAGTATAGATTTCCCTTACCTGGGATGAATTGCATCATGGATTGTTTAAGTGGAGCCAAGTAATTTTCAAATATCAATTTGAAGAGTTAATATCATCAAATTAAGATAAGTGAAGGTAACAAATGGAAGACAACATTTAAGACAAAGGCTGGACGCCATTTGGGTTTAAAAATGCTCCTAACACATTCATGAAATTTATGAATGAAGTGTTGAAACCACTTTTGGGGATTCAATGTTTTGTTTTGTACTTGGATGACATTTTTATTTTCAAGGAGATCAAGGAAAAGCACCTAGAACATGTGAGAAATGTATCAGAATAGTTGAGGAAAGATAAATTACTAATAAATTTGAAAAAGTGTATGCTCCTGAAGGAGGAGTTAGTGTACTATGGATTTCTAATTTCCATGGAAGGTTTAAAGATGAATATTGAAAAGGTAAATTTCATTTTGGATTGGCCAACACCTAAGTGTACCTTTGCTATGGGAACATTTCATGGTTTATAAATATTCTATAGGAAATTTATCTTGAACTGTAGTGAGATTTGTGCACTAAATTTTTTTATGAAGAAGGATATTTTTCAATGGATGATAGAAGCCATGGAATCATTTGAAATTTTTAAGAAGAAGGTAACCAAAGAAACATTTTTCACACTTCAATATTTTAATAAGGTGTTTCATGTGGATTGTGATGCGATTCATTTAACAATTAGATTAATTTTGGGTGAAGAAGGAAACCAATTACATTCTTTAGCGAGAAACCAAATGATGCTAAGAAGAAATAATCTATTTATGAAAAATATATATTTTCTATTGTACAAGTTTTGAAGAACTAGCGACATTACTGGTTTCCGAAAGATTTTGTCTTATCTATTAACCATAAGGAATTGTAGTACATCAACAATCAAGGTAAGTTTAATAAAAAGCATTCCAAATGAATATTTTTTTGTTGCAAACTTACATGTTTGTTTTGAAACTAAAAAACTAAGGAAGGTTGTAGGTGAATCAAATAACATTGCAGATGCATTAAGTCTAAGGATAATGTTGTTGAATACCTTGTTAACTAAATTTTTTATCTTGGAATGTATGGAGTTGAATGAAGAGGATGAAAATATATAGAAGCCTTGAAGGTATGTAAGGAACCTTGGAGTATTGATAGAAATCCATATTTGAATTTACACATCCAGGAAGGACTCTTTTGTAGAGGTCATCAGGGTTCCTAGCTGTTACACAATATTTTGTCACTGTCCCTATACTCCCCATTCCTTGATAGTGGAGGACCTCTACAGTGAACCCTGCATGCTTTTCCTTCATAGAGAAACTCCATTATGTCCCTCTTCATGAGCATATCATTTCCCTTTTGTACCATTTCCCATGAAACTTTTGTTTGCCCAATTTACAAGAACGATGCTAACGAAATTTGTCTCTCTCGCACTGATCGGTGTGATTGAGCTGTGTTCCAGTCGTGTCGACCTTGTTATGGAAAGTTTTTTAAATTAGAGCTAAAGCTTCCATCTCTAGAAGCTCTCTAATGGAAATCTGGTAAATGGTTTGGTCGTATGGGGTCAAGGATGAGAGTTTGGGATCCTTTCCCCTAATGATGGAACATCCCCAAGGGATAAGTCCTTCTCACATGAGAAGAGGATCCATCTCCCATCCATGTTTCCTATATAAACCTCCCTTCTTCCCAAGCACAAACTAGAGTGTGAAAATTAGAATTATATTTTTGGCTAAGTATGAATATACTATTTTAGACAAGCAAGCTATTACTGGCTATATCCATCTAGTTGTGTGAGGGAGAAGTGTGTTTGGTTTGGAGTGAAGCCTAAAGGGAAGAGTCTTTAAACTATTGTTGTTTGAAGCCACCATGGAGTTCTAGCAGAAGTGTGTGGGAACCTGGTCTTGTCAGAGGAACACTACAACGTCAAGATGAATGGTTGTAATCTCTCTTTGAATATTAATATATGCAACTATCAATTAATTTCCTACATGTTTTGTAATATTACATATTTGTTTCTTAATGCTTCTTGACTCATTAAGTAGGTTGAATTGAAATTTGTCTATTATTATGTTTGTGTGTTGTTGTTTACTTGTTTCAGGAGCTTGAAGAAGGAAGCGAGAGATTGTTGGAGCAAGCAAGCAAGGACATCATCAAGAAGGATAAGTGACTAAGAGGTAGGCCCTCTTGATTGATTCTAACCTAAGGAAATCATCCATAGAATGTATATTTTGTGGCTAGACCCATTATCAGGCTAGAGGAATTCGTTCGTGTCCTCACTTATAATTTCACTTCACCACAAATTGGCGACTCCACTTGGGAACCCAATACTTTTGTTCGTTTTGGATTTCATGATTTCGTGAGAACTTTTCTAGTTTCACATTTTCCCTTTGGTTCTGTTTCTTCTCTCCTGCTTACTGGCCTAAGTCTAAAATTCATAGTAGAAAATCTGGTCCCTATTTTGAATTTATTTTTATTTTTCGTTACCTCAGGCAGTGCACTTAATCCACTGATAATCACTTTGACTAGCGTGAATTGCTAAGGAACAGTCGCATCGACCAGCCTCTAGCGCTTGTTGACAATTAGGAAGCCGCGCTGATGCCTATAAGTGAAGATTAGGGCTTGACCACAATCTTGTCCAATGTGTTCTACTCTTGTGATTTTGACCCCATAAGCCCTTTGGACCATGTTCTCCTTGACTAGAAAGCTTCATTAGTTTGGTTTGTTTGCTTGCTTGGTTTAGCCCACCCTCTAATGTGTTAAGTCTGGCCTTGTGTGAAGTTATTTTTTATTTTTTCTTTGAATCCCTTGATCAACGCTAGTTTTCAGTTAGGCAATTGCGTCGATCAGGCCATCAACACTAGTTGTAGTACTGGTCACTCATGTCGGTCGGCCTATCAGTGCTAGTTGTCAGTTAGGCAATCACTCTGATCTCAGGGGTAAGCAAAAATCATAATTTCTCCCATTCCAGTGCCAGTGTGTCTTGACCCTCAGACTCTCGTCTTCCTCCCAGTAGTGACTAGAATGCTTTGTTTTAAATTGAATGAGTGAAAGATTCTCGTTTTTTCTCTTATTTCGAGTGTATCTTTTCTCTTTCCAATCATAAATTACATTGCTTGGTTTCTCGATTGAAGCATTTATGTGTTTAGTTTGTTCGATTCATGGAAGAAGTTGTTTGTAGTTTCATTTATCATGGTTTGGATTTGATTGATGCTCGTTTGTTCAGAATTGTGAAAATTTCATTTAAAGTGCTTTATGTGAAAGATTCATTTTGTATTTTATGAAGAGAAGAACATCATTCTATTTTACTTAAGCAAAAATATTACATTAGTAGCACTATTGAGAAGGTAAAATTGCATCATCATAAGCGAAGGAAATGAAATGAAACTTCTTTTGTTGTTAAGGGAAGATTAAGTGCATTTAGGAGATATATTAGTGAAATATTTCATTCTTTGATTGTTGCATTGATTTTGAGTTCCCTATCTCTCAATTAGTGTTAACTTTCATCGAAGACAAATATGTATTTTCTCATATAGTTGCATGTACAATTTTTGTCAGATGATAGTGGTAGGGCCTTGTAATTGAACCTAATTCAAGAAAAACCATTAAAATTTATCGAATTAACCTAAGGAAGCATTGAAACTTAATGCTCACATTTAGTGTTCTAGGCTAGAGATGTGTTCCGACATCTTTAAACCTAGCAACTATCATTCGCTTTGGCATTAGACAATGCTAGTATGGACTTGTGCTCCCCATACCATCAAGTATATAATGGGAGACCCCTCTAGGCTGCAATCCTTTATCCATAGGAAGCCAAGTTGGCCACCTTGCAAATGTGATATACTGAACACAACATTCGAGGAGATTGCCTTCTTGTACTTCTCGGTTCACCGAGAGGTATTCTGTAGTTCACGGTTGCCTGGTAATCCTTTTTAGCTAGATCATCCAGAGTAGTCATTTAATCTTTTTGACTCATTAAACTTAAAATATCATTCAAGCACTTGTCCTTTCAAGCTCGTTAATTATGAAAGCGACTAGAGTCACTTTTCGTCCTTTTCTCAACTCTTAAAACATGAAAAGGTAAAGTTTTTGTTTCAATGTTCTATAATTAACTTCCCACAAAATATTCTTGGTAAAATTTATCTCCATTAGTAATTCCTTAGGGTCGATTCTAATGGCAAAATTTCTAGAGTCCACCAGTCTAGGGTTCCCCTTCAATGGGAATCTTGGTCCTTTTTCTTCTTTTGGAAATGTTGGTGCTCTCTATATGGCGACGTTGTCACTCCTGGGTTAACAATTGGTTTAAATATCTAGTTATTTTTGACATCAGTGGTCTTGTTTGTCCCAACTCCTGCTCTGCCATCTCCTCCATTCAAATCACGTCATGATGATTCTAAGGTTGACCCCTCACCTTCTTCCCCCATTTCTTCACCCTCCTCTTCTACTTCGCTTGGTGAAAGTTTGAAATCTAGTAACTAGGAGACTAAGAAGAAGAAGAAGAAGATGACGATGAAGAAGAAGTTAGATAAGGAGAGGCCAACCATGCAGCAATTGCTCTAAATGCACCTCCTATAGACAAAAATTCTAATCCTCCACAGAAGGTCAGGTTCCCTTGCAAGCTGTGTAAGGGTGACCATCTCCTTTGAGACTGTCCTAGCATTCCCAAAGTCTTAGAGGTATGGTCTCAAAATCTGGATTGACCATCCCCATCGACCTCTGGAGATCATGTCAATGCTATGCATTTAGCTAGTGATGGTAAGAAGAAAGGGAAGATTAGATTCCCCTATAAGTTATGTGAAGGAGATAATCTTCTTCACTTTTGTCCTCTTATGGATAAAGCTTCCAAAGTTTTGGAAAACCTTGCAGCTCCTCAACCCCAACTTCCTGTTGGTTATCAAAGGCTTTCTTCTAACCCTCTCCCAGTTGGTAAAGAGATTGACTTGGATTCATCTCTTTCCCATCTTGATATTCTTGAGTGAAACTCTCTTGTGTTCGTTCTTGACGAATCAATAGTAAAAAAGAGTGTCGACTTCGTTTCGCCACCAGTTGCTCACTCTGTTCCGGAAGAGAGTGGTGGTCATATTGCTCATGTTATTCTTGTATCCTTAGATTTTCATGAATTCAAGAGTGACCCTCCTGTCCAAGTTGTCCAGGAGAGTCCTTCTCCTATTCCTATACAGCATGGGGGTAGTCATATGATACCCCCACCAAGTAGCTATGTCATCTCTTTTGATTGGGCTCCATTGACTACTTTCTACCTCCCATCTTATGTGCCTTTCCAAATCACAGTACAAGCCTATAATATGCTAGTACATGGCACTATATTAGATTAAGGTGCATCAGTTAGCATCATGTCTTCTACTACTTGGCAAGCATTGGGCTCCCCACAACTTGTGCCTGTAAACCAAAATCTATTGGCTTTCAACGGAGGAACTAGTCAACCTTTAGGGATCCTTCCAAAGTTCCCTATTACTCTGGAAGGAAAGATCGTCTATATAGATGTGATGGTAGTCCAAGGCCAGTTAGATTTCAATATTCTCCTTGGACATGACTATTTTATGTCATGGGAGCTCTTGTTTCTTCACTTTTCCGTGTGGTTTTCTTTCCAAACGAAGGGAGAATTGTGATTATTGATCAAATGTCATTCATTGGTCACCAACCATCTCCTTTACAACCATCATCCCCTATCGGCTCTTGTTTGCAAGTAGTACCTTCCCTACCACGGGTCAATTATATGGCTACCTGTTCTGTCACCGCGTCTGCTAATGATCACACAAATGGTATAGTACATTATGCATTGAGGGCATTGGAACCCAATTTGTCTATGGTACCAATTGACATGTATTCCTCCCAGAGCGTGGTTCTTCCATCTAGTGAAGACCTCCTAGGAGCCATGTTCTCATATGGTCCATGAACAAATGTCATGAGGATAGCTCCTAGTCTTGTGTCAACCTCGTTAAAAAATGAAACAAAGGGTATGAGCATAGTTCTTTGTCTTGTGTCAAGCTCATTAAAAAATGAAACAAGGAGTCATGAGAATAGTTCTTTGTCTTGTGTCAAACTCATTAAAAAATGAAACAAGGAGTCGTGGGGATAATTCCTGGTCTTGCGTCAACCTTGTTAAAAAATGGATCGAGGATAGTTCTTTTACTATGTCAACCTCGTTAAAAAATGAAACACCTCCCATTTCCAAATCGAGTCATTGCTTAAGATCTCATAAAATCCCAGTCAGGTCTTTCCAAGATCTCGAAAGTGAACCTTCATTCCATATACCTAGTTGATTGAAATGAAACTTGGGGGGTGTGTACCTTGATTGCATCATTATGTTGAGGGCATGCAAGCTTATAACAAGCATAGTTTTTCGTTTCAAGCTTGTGTAAACATGAAACCGAATCCAAGCGGAGTTCCCCATGGTTCAAGCTTGTGTAAAAATGAACCCATGCTCAATTTACATCTCATGATTGCCTTTTTTATCAGCTAATTTATGCTAGATGAGTCTTGGTTGTTTCATTCCATCGCCACCATCTCTTTGGCCGATCATATGCTTTTACTTGATTGTTTCCTTTCCTAAGGGACCACAAGGATTAGTGGTTTTATTAGCCAACCTCTTAACCATTACAGGTTTGAGTAGTTCCTCCATTTTCAGAACCAGTTACTTCCCTTTATACCACTCATTCCTCTAGGTCGAGTCATGTTTCAGCTCTTTTCTTGACTTATAAAACTCATATGAAAAGATTGCCAATTATTTTTCCCTTTTGACTCATTAAAGAGAATAAAACAAGGGGTCTGCTTTCAGCTCTTTTCTGACCCTTTAAAGTGAAAATATGTTCAAGTCCTTGTTGTTTCGAACTCGTTAACAGATGCAAAATTTCATGCACCCAATATAATTTTACCCCTTTTTTGGGTTGGGAGGCACTATTTACGAAAAAGGTACTCCTTGACTGAAATGGTCAAGCGGTTCTCTCAAGTATTGTTTTCTACCTTTTTAGGCTCGAGAGACACAAATCTACGAAAAGGAACCATGTGTAGTTTTCTTTTACGTGCCTTTTCCAAACTCTCTAATCATGAAACAAGTACCGAGTTACACATTTATCGAACTCGTTAAACTATTAAACAACATCGGATTCGTCACCATGACGAACACGAGCTTCTCCTTCCTAGGGATTGTTAAACTTACTAGGTCGGATTCATTTGAAGGATGAACTTATAGTGTAAGCACATGCTATGCCCTTCAATCTTGTGATCAAAAAATAATTGGGGTACTTGCCAGAAATGGTGGGGGAAAGTTTTTGAAATCTATCGAGTCATGTCGGCAGCTTACTCTTGAACATGACACTCTTTGCTTCATGTCGGGTTGGGATATCCTCCTTTGTATCATTGACCTTCCTGGGTTTGGGCCTTTCATTTTTTTCCTTCCATTTGATCTCTACCACGTCATCATGACCACCGATCCTATAGATCCAAAAGCTACCAAACTTCTAGTTCTATCATTGATATGTTCAAGAGTTGTCCTTCTACAGTTACACTTACCTCTATTTCTCTGTATCATCCAAAATCATTTTGCATCCTCTCGTCTCACGTTGATGATGTGGGATTCATTATGGCCCTCCTTCATCACAGTAGCTTTCTGTCAACTTCAACTCATTATCTAAGAAGTTGACCGAGAGACTCCCTTCTAGTACCTTAGAGCTTTCATGTTTTAATGGCAGGTTATTCACACTTGACGACAAGTTCACATCATTGGCTTTCAGTCGAGTGATATCATGGGTGTTTGACTTCAGTTCCTATATTCACATTTCATGAATTGTGCTGATAGTACCTTAAGATCCATTTTCATTATTAGTGGTTTCTCTTGTGCTTGTTAACAGTTTACATCATTGACTGGTAATCAAGCGGCTTTCTAGCATGTTCGATGTCAACACATCTATTTTCATGTTAGAATCTGTACTTTGATTGGGTCGTGTTGGAGTGCAAGACCCTGGACTCAAATCACGAAAGTTTAGGTTGCGAAGTGGTGTGACATGGTTTATGATGATATGCATGTCTCTTTCAGATAGCTAGTTGCAACTAGACCATGAGTTATCATATGTGATCCTTCTCATTATTGGATGGTTGTGATCATACCCTGGTTTCATTATGAATCTCTTTAACAAATGGCTGCGCCCATACTTGGATCCATTTACATGATCATTCTTTGGATGGCTGCGTCCATACCATGAGTCATGTATCATTTGATAGAGATCTCAGTTTATGTATATGTATCTATACTTGCTTGCAGGTTTTCCGACGACAGACTAGTTCCCTGCACTGATTCATAAAGCATTTCATCCCTCACTCCGACTTGGCCTTCACGCTTTAGGGGGAATCTGTTATACAACATTTTGTCAATGTCCTTATTCTCCCCATTCCTTGATCCTAGAGGACCTCTACAGTGAACCCCGCATGCTTTGCCTTCATGGAGAAACTCCCATTATGTCCCTCTTCATGAACAGATCATTTCTCTTTTGCACCATTTCCCCTGAAACTTTTGTTTTGCCCAATCTACAAGATCGGTGCTAATGACCTTTGTCTCCCCCATGCTGATGTGCAAAGATTAGCACTATTCCCTGCATCGATCGGTGCGACTAAGCTATGTTCCAGTCATGTCAGTCATGTTATGGATTTTTTTTAAATTAGAGCTTAAGCTTCCATCCCTAGAAGCTCCGTAATGGAAGTCTGGTAAATGGTTTGGTCGGATGGGGTTGGGGATGACAGTTTGGTCTCCTTTCCCCTATAATGATGGAATTATCCCAAGGGATAAGTCGTTCTTCCATGAGAAGAGGATCCATCTCCCATCCATCTTTCCTATATAAACCTCCCTTCTTCCCAAGCACAAACTAGAGTGTGAAAATTAGTATTAGAGTTTTGGCTGAGTATGAATATACTATTTTAGACAAGCAAGATATTACTAGTTGTAGCCATCTATTTGTGTGAAGGAGAAGTGTGTTTGGTTTGTATTAAAGCCCAAAGGGAAGATTCTTTAAGTTATTGTTGTTTTAAGCCATCACGGAGTGCTAGTAGAAGTGTGTGGGAACCTGGTCTTGTCAGAGGAAGATTGTGACGTCAAGATGAATGGTTGTAATCTCTCTTTGAATATTAATATATGAAACTATTGATTTATTTCCTACATGTTTTGTAATATTACATATTCGTATCTTAATGCTTCTTGACTCATTAAGTAGGTTGAATTGAAAATTTTCTATTATTATGTTTGTGTGTTGTTGTTGTTTACTTGTTTTAGGAGCTTGAAGAAGGAAGCGAGAGATTTCTAGAGCAAGAAAGTGTGGACATCATCAAGCAGGATAAGCGACCAAGAGGTAGGCGCCCTTGATTCAATTTGAGTTCTCCATGGTTCAAGCTTGTGTAAAAATGAACCCATGCTTGATTTACATCTCGTGATTGCCTTTTTTATTAGCCAATTTATGGTAGATGAGTCTTGGTTGTTTCATTCCATCACCACCATCTCTTTGACCGATCATATGCTTTTACTTGATTGTTTCATTTCCTAAGGGACCGCAACGATTAGTGGTTTTATTAGCCAACCTCTTAACCATTACATGTTTTGAGCAGTTCCTCCATTGCCAAAACTAGTTGCTTCCCTTTATACCACTCATTCCTCTAGGTCGAGTCACATTTCAGCTCTTTTCTCAACTCGTAAAACTCATATGAAAATATTGCCGAGTATTTTTTCCTTTTGGCTTGTTAAAGAGAATAAAAACTGAGGGTATGCTTTCTACTCTTTTCTGACCCTTTAAAAGCGAAAAGATGGCCGAGCCCTTGTCATTTCGAACTCGTTAATGGATGTGAAATGTCGTGCGCCTAGTGTATGCTTACCCCTTTTTCGGGCTGGGAGGCACTATTTACGAAAAAGGTACTCCTTGATGCAAATGGTCAAGCAGCTCTCTCAAGTATTATTTTCTACCTTTTCAGGCTCGAGAGACACAAATGTATGAAAAGGGACCATGTGGAGTTTTATTTTATTTTTCTTTTTCAAACTCTCTAAACATGAAACAGATACCGAGTTACACCTTTATTGTACTCATTAAACTATTAAACGACATTGGATTTGTCACCATGACAAACACGAGCTTCTCCTTCCTAGGGCTTGTTAAACTTACTAGGTCAAATTCATCTGAAGGATGAACTTACACTGAAAGCACATGTTATCCCCTTCAATCTTGTGATCAAAAAATAATTGGGGTACTCGCCAAAAATGGTGGGGGGAAAATTTGGAAATCTATCGACTCGTGTCGGTAGCTTACTCTTGAACATGACACTCTTTGCTTCGTGTTGAGTTTGGATATCCTCCTTTGTATCATTGACCTTCTTGGGTTTGGGCCTTTAATTTTTTCCTTCCATTTGATCTCTACCACATCATCATGCCCACATATCCTATGGATCCAAAAGCTACCAAACTTCCAGTTGTGTCGCTGATATGTTCAAGAGTTGTCCTTCTGCAGTTACACTTACCTCTATTTCTCTGTATCATACAAAATCATTTTTCATCCTCTTGTCTTGCATCGATGATGTGGGATTCATTATGGCCCTCCTTCGACACTGTCACTTTCCATCAACTTCGACTCATTATTTGGGAATTTGATAAAGAGACTCCCTTCCAGTGCCTTAGAGCTTGCATGCCTTCAAGTTCTTCGCACTCGACGACAAGTTCACATCATTGGCTTTCGATCGAGTTATGTCATGGGTGTTTGACTTTAGTTCTTGTATTCACATTCCGTGAATTGTGTTGATAGTACCTTGAGGACCATTGTCATTATTGGTGGTTTCTCTCGTGCTTGTTAATAGTTTATATAATTGATTGGTAATCAAGCGACTTTCTAGCATGTTCGATGTCAACACATCTATTCACATGTTAGAATCTATACTTCGATCAGGGTGTGTTGGAGCGCAAGACCCTGGACTCAGATCATGAAAGTTTAGGTTGCGAAGTTTTGTGACATGGTTTATGATAATATGCATGTCTCTTTCAGATGGTTGGCTGTGACCAGACCATGAGTTATCATATGTGATCCTTCTCATTATTGTATGGCTATGACCATACCTTGGTTTCATTATGATCCTCTTTGATGGATGGTTGCACCCATACATGGATCCATTTACATTATCGTTCTTTGGATGGCTGCGTCCATACCATGATTCATGTATCATTTGACATAGATCTTAGTTTATGTATATGTATCTGTACTTGCTTGTAGGTTTTTCGATGGTAGACCAGTTCCCTGCATTGATTCATAAATCATTTCATGCCTCACTCTAACCCGACCTTCATGCTTTAGGGGGCATCTGTTACACAACATTTTGTCATTTTCCCTGTAATCCCTGTTCCTTGATCCTAGAGGACCTCTACAGTGAACCCCACATGATTTGCCTTCATGGAGAAACTCCCATTATGTCCCTCTTCATGAGCAGATCATTTCCCTTTTCCACCATTTCCCTTGAAACTTCTGTTTTTCCCAATTTACAAGACCGATGCTAGTGACCTTTGTCTCCCTCGCACTAATGTGCATAGATTAGCACTATTCCTTGCACTGATCAGTGGGACTGAGCTGTGTTCCAGTCATGCTGGCCCTGTCATGGGAATTTTTTTAAATAGAGCTGAAGCTTCCATCTCTAGAAGTTACGTAACGGAAGTCTGGTAAATGGTTTGACTAGATGGGGCCGAGGATGATAGTTTGGGCTCCTTTCCCCAATAATGATGGAACTACCCCAAGGGATATGTCCTTCTCCCATGAGAATAGGATCCATCTCCCATCCATATTTCCTCTGTAAACGTCCCCTTCTTCCCAAGCACAAACTAGAGTGTGAAAATCAGAATTAGAGTTTTGGCTGAGTATGAATATACTATTTTAGACAAGCAAGCTATTACTAGTTGTAGCCATCTAGTTATGTGAGGGAGAAGTGTGTTTGGTTTGGATTGAAGCCTAAAGTGAAGAGGTTTTAAACTATTGTTGTTTGAAGCCATCATGGAGTGCTAGCATAAGTGTGTGGGAACATGGTGTTTTAAGAGGGAGACTGTGATGTCAAGACGAATGGTTGTAATCTCTCTTTGAATATTAATATATGCAACTATTGATTGATTTCCTAGATGTTTTGTAATATTACATATTCATGTCTTAATTCTCCTTGACTCATTAAGTAGGTTGAATTGCAATTTGTCTAATATTATGTTTGCATGTTGTTGTTGTTTACTTGTTTCAGGAGCTTGAAGAAGGAAGCAAGAGATTGTTGGAGTGAGCAAGCGAGGACATAATAAAGAAGGATAAGCGACCAAGAGGCAAGCCCTCTTGATGGATTTTAACATAAGGAAATATTCCATAGAATGTATCTGTTGTGGCTAGACCCATTATCAGGCTAGAGGAATTCATTCGTATCCGCACTTATAATTTTACTTCACCACACCAGCACCATTGTTTCCACCACCAAGGTCAATAAAAGTGAGCTCAAAGATCTGGAGGAGGGTGAGCATCCCTTCCACTCACAAATATGGGTGTAGGTTGCTTTTTTGCAATTCATTCTTGATAGCAAGAGTCAAAAGAGCCTCATATCAATAGAGCTTGTTAAGAAATTGGGCCTACCGACAACACTACTCCTGCATCCATACAATATCGAATGGCTCCACCAAGGGTGAGATCTCTTATTTAGCTAATAGTGTTGCCTACTTGACAACATCAAGCCTTTCACTAATGATGTATAATGTGATGTTTCTCCCATTGAAGTTTTTGATGTTTTATTATGCCAATTGTTAGCACTTTGTAATTCCTCCAGGCTGAAGGAGGATCACAGAGGTAACCAAAAACCACTTTTAGGATAAGATCTATCCCTCTTAGCCTTGGAGAGGGATCGCTCACTCACAACTCTCAATGAGTGAATGGTTTGACTCCAAAATATCTTAGGCTAGTTATTTGAATCATTGAAACAAGTTGATTTGATTAAGTTGCAGCTAGGTGTGGGAAATTGCATTCATTGGGCATGGATTCACCTTAGTAATAGTATTCAGTGAAAAAGGACAAGTATGGTTATATCTAAAGAAGGGAAATATAGAAAACATGATGATATATTGATCTAAATTCGTTGTAGAGTAGGGTGAATAAGGACTTAGAAGAAATACATAAACTGCTTGGTTAACAAGATGCATAGCACAACCATATGAATTCTGAATCAATTACTAGTCAAACCAAACATGAGATTTATGTAAAATAGCATGGAAAAATAGAAAATTAAGTTAAACACATGAGGAAACACATTACCAATGGAGAATGCCACATGAGTCCTTGCTAATCAAACTAGCCTTCCTTGTATTTCACTGAAAATTATGATAAGGAGTACAAAAAATGAGTATTTTCTCAACACATTGACCAACTAGAACCATTTTCCATGTCTTTACATCATTATATACAATTAGGATTTCAAATTACCACTCCAAGTGGTCGAATTCAATTCATAAAAGTCGAATAGTCTAGATGCAATGTGTGTTTACTTGTTATGCAAAAAAATAGGAATTGTTATATCAAGACTAATACAATTTAGAAACATCAACCAAGTTTGAATATCTGTTTAGCAACTTAATCTACATGACTTTAAACTTATCGACACTTATCCAATAACGAAAAACTTCTAGAAGCTCCAAATTTTCAAATTTTCCAAAATAAAATTGAAAGATATGTTTGCGTAACAGTTGCACAACAAAGGGTATAAGTCTTCAAACTTGGCATGGTTGTAGATCATTCTAGACAAAATTGAGTAGGTGGAGGTGCTTGAGATTATGGTGTGTTGGTGTAGAACCCATTGATTTCTTCCTTCCATGCTTGCAGGCCTCCAAAATGACTGAAAACATAGCATATAGACTAAACTTCAAAAATGACAAAATGAGCATGCCCTCCTTATACCACCTCAGCTTTGGGCAGCCTCATATTCCTCAAAGTCATGATTTTCACCATATACAACATATTTGAATGCCTGTAAAACTTTTGTGATTCATGATCTTTTCATGCCCTCTTCATTTGGCATGGTCTCATCTTTTGTCTTTGGAAATTCATCTTCTTCAAGGCTAAACCTTGAAATATTGCATAATGCCTCTACAAAGAAGGGTTTGAGAATTGATAAACAACAAAGTCCTTTAACTCTATTTTTCTCATCATAGCTACAATGTTGTCTATTTTTTCCTTTGATGCTGAGGGTGTTGGACCATTCGTAGTCATTTGAATCTTTTCAACATGACGAATATCATCTGAATAAGGAATATATATCATATGCATCCAAGGAGGTTCAATTTAGCCACTTGAACTTGTTATTGCTTCCCATGCAAGTAGAGAAACTAGTTGAGGGTTTGATGAATACCCATAAAATGCCACAACATATTTTTGCAAACACAACATGGACCTATAGATAGCGATAAATACACATGTACTTCCACTAATCTTCTCATCACTTAGGTAGAGAAAAGTTGGTGGTAAAAAGGTGCACTTTTAACCTCATAGCTCATCGAGAGTTAATTTAAACTTCTCATTCTTATACATTTGGAATCGTGGCAATGACTCTATGATCAAGGAACTAGTGTCTGCACAAATATAAGAGTTTCTTACTTCAAGGGAATGTTGGTCATAGAATCAAGCCAATTGATTGATCCTAGTATTGCAGACCGAATTAAAGCATATGTATGAAAACCAATAGACATCCCATTTTCTACCACTAAAGTAACCTTTCGAACAATATGCTTCTTGTACATCTTTTTCCTGAATTAGTTTCTAATATATTCAAACTTTTTCAATTGCTATAGGAATAAATTGAGATACTTCTTCCTTCTCCAACTCAAACATATCAGCAAAGAAAATGAAAACATTAAATTCTTCGCCTGGCCTATTCAAACGGAAAAACTCAATTGAGATACCTAAATCTTGTACATCTTTCACACATTGAATTGTTGTCCTACTCATGTATTCTTTGGCACCACCATAAATATTTCCAAAAGGATCACCATTATTGGTAAATAATAGTATACACTTATCAACATTATGAGTGGACCCCTTGCATAAGAGTCCTTGTGCAACCCAAAGAGCATTGTATAATGTATTTTCTCTTCATCCAAGAATAATTTCACTTTAACTCCCATTTTCCATTTTAAACGTATCCTGCATATGGCTGAAGTCTTTGATCAATTGTGTTGTTGGATGGTCAAGTTCTTCTCTTTTAGGAACATTGAAAACATAGACACCCTCATATTCCTACATGTTTTTCTTCACTCTAGTGTTATAAAAACATATTGCAACTTCATCAGAATCTCTATTGATGATGTGAACATTCAAAAATACACTTGATAACAATATTGAAATGTGTTTTTGTCTTCCCCTCATCCTCTTGTTTGATCTAGAAAGACATATCAGGCCTTGCATCTATCATGTAAATAACAAACTCCTTATTGAGTTCTCGGTCCTATGTAAATGTATCATCTTGATCTTCATCATCATCTTGGAACAAGTTATTTGAATCCAAATCCATAGGTTAATATTGAGCCTCCAACTGAAGAAAATATAACAATCTGTGGGATTCTAATATTTGTGCACAAAAGTTGCCCAGTGAAATGACCCCTTGAACCCTCATAATGACTTATTTTCTCTCCATGAGTACAATTTTGAAATTATGATCCCCTCATGAACTTTAGACTCTCACAAATTCGATTTTGGGTTCAATCCATTTATGACATGAAAATCTACAATGACCTTATCTCATATAACTCTCTATACATACATACCCTTTAGACTATGACACCTTGTGATTTCATAGGATAGAATTTACAAAGTAGCCCCCAAAATGAAATAGTATGATAGGTATATTGATTTCAAGATGGTAGGACCCTAACATTGGCTCCAATGGGGATGATAGCCTCCCTGTGAGGTGCCAAGAACACCGTAGACTAGTAGCAGGATCCATTGGGCAATGGAGTCTAACTGTAATCTACTTTGAACTGCAACCTTCTCCTACTGAAGACAAATTATTACAATGGAATCAATATATAGACTAGAAATAAAATCTACTTTAGGAAGACACTACTACAACTAAAAATTGAATCATGCTCATTCCTATGATCTTATTTATATACAGAGAAAGATAATCTAAGTTGATCTCTGAAAGGATGAATTAGGTGATACTAAAATGCCAATGCACCCAGTCTAGTAGCTCCTCAACCGTGGCTTCTTGACTGTGCTTCAATAGAATCAAAACTGGAACATGTAAGGGAAATGCAAAATTATTTTAGGATTAATCTTCACAGTTGAAACATGATCAGAACTATTTGAGTGAACAATTCCTCCATATAGAAAGTTATGGGATCATGAAAGACATGACTTATTAGTTGATCTTCAAAGTATTATGCAAATTGATCATTATTCTTGGAAAGTTCATACATGATTTTGTTTCCATCATACTATTTCAGTTATGAATCATCAAACCCATTCTCAAAATTTTCCTCAATCTCAATATCAAAGGGCATCACTACCACTTCTCGTTTTTCCTGAAAAAGCTTCTCAAAGGACTAATTTTGACATTGGAAATTGTGGGGCGGACTTTGAACTTCTAAGGCTTGAATATATTTCTCCATTTTTTCAACAAACTCTTCTAAAAATTTGGTCTTAGCTTCACAACTACATTTTCATTTTAAATAAATAGGTAATTTTTTTTAGAATGAATCATGAATTTTATCATCATCAAAATTATCCTAGTATTCTTTGGAACCATCAATAGAAATAGGGTCTACCACATACCCTGTCATCTTGTTTTACAAGCAACTAGATTAACAATTTATCATCATCAAAATTATCCTAGTATTCTTTGAAACCTTCAATAGAAATAGGGTCTGCCACATACCCTATCATCTTGTTTGGAAAGCAATCAGGTCAATAATTTAAGCTCTGAATGCTTTGGAAAGTGGAGTCACCATGAGTGTTCTACAATCTGGATTCTATGACAATGGAGTCACCCAATGAAAAATATACAGCCTTTTGATGTCCAACTATTGTTCACCATCAATAATCGAATCTAGATCGTTGTCATTCTTTCCAAGGGATAATAATATTAATATAAGTCTTTTTCTAGTCTTTGAAGATTTAAATAATAAAAAATTCTATTATTTAATTCTTAGTTGAATGAAAGCAATTTACATTTAATCGCAAAATAAAGAAAACTAACTAATTTATTATTTAATTAACTAATTATATATCCCTTTCCCTATCTCTTGGTCCTATCTGGTTACCCAGTCTAATGTATTCGTTTCTTGGTCAAAGGTAGTCATTGTTGGTTAAATGCAGTAGTTATATAACCTTCTCTCTCCATTTATCCTGCAACCATGATCTAGTTCTTCAACTTGTCCTGATGATGAACCACACTCGTTGGTTTGACAAGCATCAAAAAATAAATTATGATGTGATTTCCGCCGAACACTCTTCTCAAAAAAGGATAATAGAGTTTTCTCTCCCAGGAAATGACACCAATATGTTAGCACTCTATAATTCCTCTAGGCTAGAGGAGGATCACATATGTAACCACAAACCACTTTTAGGCTAATATCTATCCCTCTTAGTCTTGAAGAGGGCTCTCTCACTAAAAATATTAATGAATGAATGGGTTGACTAAAATATATCTTAGGCTAGTTATGTGAATCAGTGAAACAAGTTGATTTGATTGAGTTACAGGTAGGTGTGGGAAATTACATCCATTGGGCATGGAGTCACCTTAGTAATAGTATTCAGTGAAAAAGGAAAAGGATGGTTATATCTAAACAAGGGAAGGATAGAAAACATGTTGATATCTCAATCTATTTTTTTTGTAGAGTAGGGTGAAGAAGGACTTAGAAGAAATACATAAAATACTTGGTTAACAAGATGCAAAGAACAACCATGTGAATTCTTAATCAATTACTAGTTAAACCAAACATGAGATATGTGTAAAATAACATGGAAAAAATATAAAAATAAGTTCAACACATGAGGAAACATATTACCAACAGAGAGTGTCACATGAATCCTTTTAATCAAACCAACCTTCCTTGTATTTCACTAAAAATTCTAATAAGGAGTACAAAAAAGGAGTCTTTTGTTCACACACTGATCAACCAGAACCATTTTCCATGTCTTTACATCATTATATACATTGAGGATTTCAAATTATGACTCTAAGTGGTCTAATTCACTTCATAAAAGTAAAATGGTCTAGATGCAATACATGTTTACTTGTTATGTAGAAAAATAGGAACTACTATATAAAGATTAATACAGTTTAGAAACATCAACCAAGTTGGAATATTTGTTTAGTAACTCAAACTACATGACTTTAAACTTATCGACACTTATACAATAACCAAAAGTACTTCTAGAAGCTCCAAATTTTGAAATTTTCCAAAATAAAATTGACTAATATGTTTGCGCAGTAGAGGGTATAAGTCTTCAAACATGGCATGGTTGCAGATCATTTTGGATAAAACTGAGCAAATGGATGTGATTGAGATGATGGTGTGTTGGTGTAGAACCCACTAAGTGCTTCCTTACATGCATTCAGGCCTCCAAAATGACTGAAAACTTAGCATATAGCCATAACTTAAAAGTGAACAAATGAGCATGCACTCCTTATACCACCTCAGCTTTGGGTAGCCTCAACTTCCTCAAAGTCATGATTTTCACCATCTACAACATATTTGAATGCCTATACAATTTTTGTGATTCCTGGTCTTTATATGCCCTCTTCATCTGACATGGTCTCATCCTTTTTCTCTGTAAATTCATCTTCTTCAAGGGCTAAAACTTGCAATATTGCATAATGCCTCTACAAAGCAGGGTTTGAGAATTGATAAACAAAAAAGTCCTTTAACTCTAATTTTCTCATCATAGATACAAAATTTTCTATTTCTTCCTTTGATGCTTGATGTGCTGTACCATTTGTAGTCACATGAAGCTTTTCAACATAATGGATATCATCTGAATAAGGCAGATATATCATATGCATCCCAGGAGGTTCAATTTGGCCACTTGAATTTGTTATTTCTTCCTCTGCAACTAGAGAAACTAGTTGAGGATTTGATGAATATCCATAAAATGCCACAACATGTTTTTTCAAACACAACATGGAACTATAGATAGCAATAAATTCACAGGTACTTCCATTAATCTCCTCATCACTTGGGTAAAGAAAAGTTGGTGGTTGCAAAGGTACACTTTTAACCTCATAGCTCGTCCAGAGTTAATTTAACCTTCTCATTCTTATACATTTGGAATCATGGAAATGACTCTGTGATCAAGGCACCAATGTCTACACAAATATAAGAGATTTATGACTTCAAGGGAATGTTGGTCACATATTCAAGCCAAGTGACTAATCCTAGTATTGTAGGCCAAATTAAAGCATATGTATGAAACCCAATAGGCATCCCATCTGTGACCACAAAGTAATCATTCTAAAAATATGCTTCTTGTACATCCTTTTCCTTAATTGGTTCTTAATATCTTAAAAATTTTTCAACTACTATAGGAATAAATTGAAATACTTCTTCCTTCTCTAACTCAAACATATTAGCATAGAAAATGGCAACACTAAATTCTTTTCTTGGCCTATTCAAAGGGAAAAGCTCAATTGAGATACCTAAATCTTGTACATATTTGGCACGTTGAATATTTTTCCTCCTCATGTCTGCTTTGGCACCACCATCAATATTTTCAAAAGGATCACTATTATTGGTAAATAATAGTATCTTCTTATCAACATTGTGAGTCGACCCCTTGCATAAGAGTCCCTGTGTAATCCAAAGATCATTGTATAAGGTATTTTCTCTTGATCCAAGAATAATTTCACTTTGAATCCAAATTTCCATTTTGAACTTATCCTCTATACAACTAAATTATTTGATCAATCGTATTATTGGATGGTCAAGTTCTTCTCTTTCAGGAACATTGAAAATATAGACACCCTTAGATTCCTGCATGTTTTTCTTCACTCTAGTGTTATAAAAACATATTGCAACTTAATTAGAATCTCTATTGATGATATCAATCCTCAAAGATTCAACAATACACTTGACCACAGTACTCAAATTTGTTTTTTTCCTGCCATCATCCTCTTTTTTGATATAGAAAGACATATCAGGCCGAACATCTATCATCTAAAGGTATCATCTTGATCTTCATCATCATCTTGGAACAAGTTATTTTAATCCAAATCCATAGGTTAAGCTTGAGCCTCCAACTGAAGGAAATCGAACATTATGTGGGCTTCTAAGATTTTTGTACAACAATTGCATAGTAATGGTGATTTTCATAGCAGATGAGCAGTGAAATGACCCCTTGAACCCTCATAATGACTCCTTTTACCTCCATGAGTACAATTTTGAAATTTTGACCCCCTCATGAACTTTGGACTCTCACAAATTCGATTTTGCGTTCAAAGACTGCCTTTATGACATCAAAATTTATAATGACCTTAACTCGTATGACTCTTTATACATACAGACCCTTTAGACTATGAAACCTAGTGATTTCATAGGCTAGACCTTAAAAACTAAACCCCAAAATGAAATAATAAGATAGACATATTGATTCCTACATTATAGGACCCTAACACCAACCATACTTTTGCAATCATTATGATATGTATGAGTCCATACCTCATACTATTATTATTACTTTGGGTAGAAAACTATACAGGATACTAGAGGTAGCCCCATCTTCTACCATTTCTTTGATATCTACTAAGAAATGTAGTAAGATCATTTCCTAGACTGGGAAATTTTCTTTCTTATTTATTTGCTCTCAAAGTAAGGAAAATAGTGTGGCCACATCTATGGCCTCTAGAAATGGATTCGATGAGTAGTAAAATCAAATGGATAAGGTCGTGGAAGAGTAGAGGGACATCTTCTCCTCACCCACAAGGGTACCTTTGCACTATCAAGTCAAGCATTCAATAAATCTGACTCCCAGTGTGCCTCTAAGTAATAGGCCAATATACTATCGCTCTCTTTTGGAAAATGAATAAATCAAGTGGAAAATCTAGGAGGTGCTACAAAATTGGCACATCTAACCAAGTTCCTCACCTTGTGGGAGTCCAATTGTTCTCGTGTAGAAGAAAGATTGGACCTAGATATTTTGTATTGATTATCAAGAACTAAACAAATTCACATTTAGGAACAGATACATGATCCCATGGATTGATGAACTTATTGACTAGCTGAAGGGGGCGAATTACTTTAACAAGATTGATTTGAAGTCCGACTACCACCAAGTTCCAATAGAACCCACAAATATATGGAAGACGACCTTCAAGTCCATAGGGGGTCTCTTTACATGGTTGATCAGGCCCTTTGGGTTGACAAATGGAACTACAAGTTTTATGAGGCTGGTGGATGACATATTGTGGCCTTTCACCAACTAATTTGTGATTTTATATATAGATGATATCCTCATCTTTAGCAAGAATTGGGTAGAGCACTTGCAACATATTTGGCAAGCCCTTCAAACACTGTGGCAACACAAGCTATGCGCTAACCTAGATAAATTCTCTTTGGCATGGATCAGGTCCAATAGTAGGCTACATAATTAATGAGAAAGGAGTGCATGTGGATCTAGCCAAGGTCCAATTCATTTGGGAATAAATAGCCCTTACGATTCTAAAAAAACTTCGCAAATTATTGGTCCTTGGTAATTTTTGTTGGATATTCGTGTTAGGGTTCTCTCATATCACCTGGATCCTGAGTCAAGTTACCTAAGGTGAAGCAAAAGAAAAGTTATTTTGGTCTGAGTCACAACAAATTGCATTCATTGAACTAAAATGTTTTCTTTGCTTTGCGCGAGTCCTCAAATTTCCAGTCCTGAAATTTCCAGATTTGCACAAACCATTTAATATTGAGACAAATTCCTCTAATTATGTTATTGGTGGAGTCCTCACTCAACAAGGGAATCCATTGGCCTATCACGGTGGGATATTCTTTAATATTGTTCAAAGGTACCCCACCTATGATAAGTAAATGTATTCTATTTTGCAGGCCTGCAGACAATGGAAACATTATATTCTGGGGAAGAAGACAATCATCCACAAGAATCATTTTCCTCTTCAATTAATGCAGTCACAGGGGAAGTTGTAGAATTATCACAATAAAAAATGGTCCACATGCCTGTAACAATTCCATTTAAACATTAATTATAAAAAGAGTAGCACCAATCATGTCACAGACTGCCTCAACAGACCTCTGATTGTGGCATTGAGAATAGTTCTCAACTCTTGTGGGAATGAAACCTTTAGATGGCCACAACTATGTAAAAATGACTCAAATTTCACTAACACCTACAAGATGTTGATGGTTGGAAAGCCAGTTCTATACTTACACCTTCAAGATGGATTGTTATGCTCTTTGTGACATATTTTTGTTTCTTCAAGAAAGAATGCCAAATTGATTTGGGAGGCACATTACAGCTGAGTCACAGGACACTTTGGTGTGGAGAAGACAATGGAAGTACTATAGAATTATTTTTATTGCCCAAAAATCCAACAAGATGTTAGAAAATATAATAGATCTCGCACTTCCTATGCCATCGCCAAGCCAACCATTAAGAAGCAAGGCCTACACACTCCTCTGCCTACTTCTAGCCGACCTTGGGAATCCATCTATGTGGACTATATGTATATTCTTCCTTCTACCAAGCATGGTAATGATTGTGTTGTTTTTGACATTGATATATTTTTTAAGATGGCCATATTGGTTTCTTGCAAGAAGAGTATCATAGCAAAAGCCACTGTCAAGCTCTTCTCTGAACTAGTGTGGGTACATTTTGGGATCTCGTAAACCATTATATTAGATCGGGATAGTAGGTTCCTAAACACATTTTGGTTGAACCTCTGGTCATTATTGGGTATTGTCGTAGCGGCTAAAACCACTCCAAAAAATTTCTTTAGCTTCATTTCTGAGCCCCCCTACCAACCATCCTAGCAACATGTCATGCACTGTACATAGGCTTCATTGGTTTTTCAGTGGCTTTCCCACCTGTGCATGTCAGTTTGCTTCACTCCTTTCACAGGCTGCCATTCCAGAATTAAGCTAGTTGTTGGCTAAGTAGCTCCCTTAGAAAATTGCACAATTTTGGAGGGGAACTAGCCTTCCCTCTAGAAATTGTACAAATTTGTTGGGCCCAAAAATTGCGTAATGAAGTTAGATATGCTTCCTTGAGAAAATTGTGCAATTTGGCCTAGCACTGCAACTCAGCCCATAAATTGAATAATTTTGGGTAACAATCACCTACTCCCCTTAGAAATTGCACAATCCCTCTAGGACAACCAACCCAACTCCCCTCAGAAATTTTGCGAATCCCTCTCTTAGTCTTGCAGACCGTTGCATGTACCTTTAAGTTGACCGGTTCTGCCAGAGACCCAGCAAACTTGATTTGCATGAGTTGGTTGTTTTTTCCCAAAATAGCAAAAAGAAACATGCAAAAAACATCCCTAGATTTTAGGGATCCATTTTTAGCAGTTGGAGGTTACATGCAAAGATATTTTTAGAAACTTCCCTCCAAGTGTCGCTTTTTCCTAGATTTGTGGCATGTGCATCATAAGCCCCAAAATTATTTATTTGAAACTTTATAACTCATTCTTCACATTGATATTGGAGCTCTGACATCCCAAAACACATCTAGGAGCCTTCGGCACATCCAACTCAGCTATTTTCGGGTAAGTCTGCTTTACTTGTCTTTTGCAACATTTCTATCATTTTTTGTGTTTTGGCTTGTGTGAGTGTTGTCTACTTGATTTCTATGAATGCTTGTTGTCGTTTGCATGCATGTTAGCCTATACAAGCATCGTTTCAGTTTTTGTTTGCATCTCACTACTGTTGCATGCATGACACTATTTTTCACAGACGGTCGCCGATTCAGAAAATTGTTTCACACGCATGCATGTTTTCCCATTTTCTGGATCTTGTATTCCCTTTTTACATGCATGATCATTCACTCTTTCCTCCACTAAACTTCACCATGCATTGAGATCTTCATATGTTTTCAGTCAGCTGTCAGTAGGTCTAGGCAACTTTGGCCTGGACTCTGCCTTGCCCGGACAACATTGCGCATTTCTGAGAAGGAAGGTTCTGCCTTCCTCCCAGAAAATGTGCAAATCTAGCGAGACAGTGCCCTCCAGACTTAATTTGCACAATTCTGGGAAGTAGTGTCTGCTGGCCAAGAAAATTGCACAATTCAGTCCCGGGCCTGCATGAATTTCCAATTGAAATTGCAGGTCAGTCTAGATTGCACATTGCACAATTCCAGCAGTCAACCAACCTCTCAACATTCTGGACTAAGTTTTACATAGTTCTGGTAGGCAATCTCCCGACCTCCCAGTGAAAATTGCACAATCTTTGCTAGCTAGTCTCCCGGGTATGTTTCATGTCAATCCTCAAGTTTGCTTTGTTTTTAACTTACAGATTTCTCCATATATCCAAATATAGCAGGTGTTCGTCCGTCTCTCAGCAGTTCAGGATCAATGGCTTCCAAGAGAGTAGGGTCAAAGGACACCAACGCAAGTGCAATTGGAGATGCAGTTGAGAGAGTGTCTATGAGTTTGCTGATTTACAAAGACACCAAGTTTATCGTAGACAAAGACATCAAGCAGAAATGGTAGGAGATCAATGATGCATTCTCAGGCACATTTGGGGAAGATTACAAAGACCTCAAAGTCTATGTGAACATTCACAATTCCGGCTTGTACCCGATTGCATGCAGTTATCCCATGTTCCCATGCGTGAACATGATACATTGGATCGTCTTGCACAATGATCCTGAGACAATGGTCTTAAGAAGTGCTAGCGGGACAGAGATTGCTATCTTCAGGGCACAAGACTATCAACAGATGTACCACTTTCTGAAGCTAGTGATCACCATGGAGACACCCTTCAGCATACACATCAACAATGTAAACTCCAGGGATATCCTAAAGAACTAGGTGAAGGAGCTGGCCAAGTTTAGGATGACACCCAACCAAATTTACAAGATGAAGATATTGTAGAAGGCTATCAGTACTTGGTCATTTTTTCATGCCACTTGTATAGTCAAGAGAGCATGGAGACCTTCTCATAGAGTTGGGTGATTGCATTGGACCAACTAGCCAGTGAAGGAAAAGCATGCAACTAGTCTGACGTGTTGTCACATAGGTTGAAGGAACATGTAATAGGAGCTCAGAAGCTGCCCAAAGGTCAAAAAGCATAAATCTACATGTCTACATACATCTTGGATGCAATTTGTGCCCATCATCATTTCCTGAGATTGAAGTGGGATGGACATCACGAAAGCCTTTGTAAACACTTATTACAAACTGTTTTCTGAATGCAGCTTCTACAGAGTCATCACATAGTTATCAAACCATTTTGTCACCCCAGTGTACAAAATGATATTTGAGCAGGATCCACCTTGCATGTTGAAGGAAACAATGGAAGCATTGATTGACATATCTGATTCATATGCCTCACCCTTTGGCACCTTCATATGGATGTACAATGTGGAGAATCCTCCTCATGTTTTACCAAAGTTTTCCATGGACAAGATCATCATGCAAGAAGTGTCTTACCACACCTCGGCAGAACTATCAGCTAGACTGCATCAGAATAAGAAGGCACCCTAGCCCACTCTTCCATTGTGGATCAGGTTGTACGAGATATGAAATCTCAAGCATGTGGATGTTGAGACAAAAGAGTTCAAAACATTTACTTTCGCCACTGGAATTTTCAATTCATATGACCCACATTTCTTTGTCAAGGATCACTGCGAGAGGGTGAAATTTCCTTGGATCCACGAGGCATGTCAATGGGGTGAGGAATACCCATGAAGATATTGTCACATCTTCTCCAGGCCCAATGAACTGGTTGACATCGCCGTGGAATGGTTAGCAAAGTAGCATGAAGCAACATCTAGGAGAGCACTAGCAGCAGCAACAACAGAGGGAAACATACATGCATGTGACAAAGGAAAGGGAAAGATTGTTGACAATGCAGAGGAAAAACAAAGCTGCAAGTTCAGAGCATACACACTTGTGGAGAAAGCAACTTTAAAGATAGATGTGAAGAGGTGACAGTGAAACAAGAGGAATGTGCAAAGGAAGAGAGATAAATAGAGGATGGAAGAAACAGTGAAGGAGTTGTAAGAGTTGAAGGAGCAACTCTAGAAAGAATAGAAGCTACGCAAATAGGAGAAAGAAGCACAATAGGGAAAACATAGCAGGGGGTACAACATGCACAGATTGATGAATTTGTGCCGATATAGGTAGTAGACCCATCCGAGCAGCTGACACAAAGCAGATAGGGTGAGTAGTCGTAAGAGTAGGAATTTGCTCAAGAGATTGAACGAGCACTTGAGCAGATGGATATGGAGATGGAGCAACCAGAGTTAGAACAAGACATCAACCTCATGCCTTACCACCAAGAGGTTGACCCACCTGCTTCACCAGATTCAGAAGAAGAGTAAGTCCAGAGTGGCCAAGGAGATACTGAGATCCTTGGAGACAATTTGAAAGAAGAGATGCAACATAGAGTTGTGCAATCATGTAGAGTGTCTACTCTAGATGTCCACACATCTCCTACGTAGTTTGAGGAATGAATGTTTATATCTGACATGTGCAAGAATCCAACAACATTGGCTGATGCTACCAGAGAATATGTCGAAGTTTTGGGATAGGGTCCCCTGGGGTCAATTTTGGGGAAAAAGCCCAAGTTTTTGTTATGTAAAATGTAAAGTTTCTGCAAGTTGTGGTCACAGAGTACGTAGATTTAAAGTGTCATAAAGGGTTTTTACCCTTCTTTTATGTAAGTTGTGACGACTTTAGTAGATCTACCCATGGTCCAAGGACCATGGGATTGTATAAAAAGGAGATTCTTAGAGAGTCTAAGGGATAGGAAAAATGGAGAGATAAATGAATGTAATGGGTCGATAGAAGCGAAGAGAGAAGATTCTTAGAGTAGAAGAGAGGCTTTGTAGCTATTTGCATAGAGGCCTAGAGTGGAGTTCACAGCTGAGTGCGCAGACCCTTGCAGTTGAGTGCGCAAGGTAGTCTTGTATCTGTAAGCAAAACTAACATATCGATAAAGATATTATTCCAGAAATATATGTGTTTTCTCCATTTACTTTTGTTATGAATGAATGTGTTTATGTTATGATGAATGATAGGTTTATGATCTAATATTGTATTGATGCGTGATTCAGCTTGGCTACCTTCTTATATGAATGCAAGTACTAATATCTATTTACGTGAAGAATATATTAATGCATGTTAAAATTACCAGACACTTAAGCCAGTCTGGGTAAATATAGAACTAAGGGTAATTATAGAGGTGCGTAAGTGGTTGATTCTCTAGTTTAGGGTCCACAAAAGAGAGTCGTCGATCTTTGCGAAGGTCTAGAGGATGATAAAAGGAAGTTATATCGATAAGCCTCAAGGGCTTATCGATCTACGTGAAGGAAGGCTTAGGGCATAAAATGACATCATAATCAATCTAGGTGTGGAAACTTGGTTCCAGCATCCCCCCATACTGCTTCGGGTGAGACTTTAGTCCGCGCTCTGCGGATTGATGCTAAAAGGGCTAGTAGTGTAGGGATTTGTTTGGAAAAATTAACTTTGAACCTTTGTTAGGACCCAATAAGCCAACAAATGGTTCCATTGTTGTGATCGGGATCTACATAAAGAGATGTGTGATGTCGCATCACTAGAAACCAACTAAGAAGGAAATTGAAGACTGGTTGGATAAGAAGATCGATGAATTTGCAGTGCAAGAAAATAGAAATCCATGATTGATGAAAGAACAATGGTTGGACAGGTGTCTATACACTGAGATACACAAAATTTTCTTTTGTTCCTTCTTAATCGAACTATACGAGTGGATCCTAAAATTGTCAGATGGCCAAGGAAGGTGGAGACTTGATGGTTCGATAGTGTGGACACCGAAGCTAGTATGGAGATTGGAAACCTCTTAAGACAAGATCACATGCACTGTCAATCACTGGCTTGATCGTATCATAGGAGGATTCGTGAAATATTTCATAGTCGATACTTCAGTTAGTTACAACGAAGTAGAGCGCTGCTTCTTTAAGGGACCACAACGTAAGTATTTAAGGTCTTTAAATACTTGGATTAAGATGCCCTTATTTGAAAAGTGGGTTATGCAGTTACCTTAATGTTTGGAGCTACACAAAATGGAAAGATCTTCAGGGACAGAGGGAGAACAGGCCCTGAATATAGCCTGTTGATCGAACCTCCTCTAGATGATGACAAGGAAATAACACAGGCTTCACCGTAAAGCACTTTTCAATTAATATGATGAGGGTTCCTGTAAATAACCCATCCACCCACCCCACCTCCGCACTCACCTCCACAGCCTACACCTTCACCCACACCGCCACCAACTTCGCCACTGTTCAACATGGTGAATGTAGTAAAGTTTCCTGTTTTCAAGGGCTCAGGAACTGAGGATCTGGGCTAGTTCTAGTTTGTCGCAAAGGCCATATGGGAGGCTTAGGGTATAATGGATGATTAGATGAAGAAAGAAACGTTGGTCAATAATTTACAGGAACGCGCACTAACATGGTACATTAATTACTACACCAACAACTTGATGGCATCATTAGTAGACATTTAGACCACGCTGAATAAAGAAGTCAGTAGGCCTTGAATATAGCCCGCTAATCAAACCTCCTCTGACTGATGACGAGGAAACAACATAGGCTTCACCACAGAGCACTGTTCAGTTAATAAGATGAGGGTTCCCACGAATACCCCATCCACCGACATTGCCTCCATCTTCACCTCCATAGCATAAACCTTTTCCCACACCACCACCACCTCTACCACCATTCAATATGGTGAATTCAGTAAAATTCCTAGTTTTCAAAGGCTTAGGAAATGAGGACTCGAACCAGTTTTGGTTCATTGCGAAGACTGTATGGGAAGCCCAGAACATTACAGATTATAAGATGAAGAAAACAACATTAGTTACTTCTTTACAGGAGTGCATGCTAACATGGCACATTAAGTACTACACTGATAACCTGACTACTGTGTTGGAAGACATTCAGACTACGATGAATAAGGAATTCAATAGACCCAAGTCTGAAGTGCAATCAATTGTGGGATTCAAGGAAATCATGATGAAGCTCGGTGAGACACCCTATGAGCTAAATCAAAGATTGAAATGTAATATCCGCAAAGCTAACATGAATCTTACGAATGGGAAGCACTACAAATGGTTTGTGGCTTCACTCTTGCCTCATTTAAGGGTTGCTTTATCACAAAAAAAGATTGGGGCCAAGGCAGAAGCCCTGGAGATTGCGATGAGATTGCATGAGACATTGATTCAAGATGTTTCTCTAGGAGTTCAGCAAATTCATGTGGAGTTGTAGAATATTTTCCTAGAATTCCAAAGTCTGAAGAAAGATAGAGTGGCTCGGCCAGAAGTGTGTGAAGAATTTTGGTGTTTGAAATGTAAGAGTCAGGGACATGATAAACATCATTGCCTTGTCTTCACGAATTATGTTGTAAGAGGTGGGATGCTACTTCTAAGGCTGAAAGCTCAAGTCGGGCTAAGTATAAGGCCCGCATTGTGGTGCACTATCTATCAGGTAGCCAGAAAACATGTGACAGACCATTGTCACTTGCTCAAAAATTTGTGCAGACATTGAAACAGCTCTTCTAAAGCTTCTGCAAATCAATGGGTCACGATGAGCGCAACTAACGTAGCTATGAGTTGATGATAGGCAGAATGCCTACATATCGAATGCAGAGATAAAATTAGCCTTTGGATCAAGGCGTTGGGGGAGTGTGTGGAGGATATCAGGGTCATGGACAAGGCCGAGGTAGAGGAGGACATGCGAGAGGTCGGGGATAAGTTATTTTCTACAATTGCGGAGAACCAGGACACTACACACGAGATTGTATGAACTCGATGCGCCTATCATGCTGATACTGTACTTAGTTTGACCACATGACAGAAGACTTCCCTGTACCCATAGCTAAGATGCACAAAAATGGGACACAGCCTCAGAAGCCTACCCAGAACTTGCAGATGATGAGGGTTGAACCCCACGAAGAGGATCCTAATGTGAATATTGTGTTGCAAAGCAGAATGGCGACTGTTGAAGATAAAGGTAAGTAGTTAGAAGAAAGTGAGTGGGTTCGTAGGGCTCCAGAAAAGGAGGTTGGTTTTGATTTGGAGTGCACGAAAGAAACTTTTATAGAGGTGAAGAAAAGCTTCGCTGAGGCCTCTACCTTAGGAAGCCAGGATGAAATATTTGAAGAAATGGACCCGTCCATGCTTAGTACCTTTTTGGAGACTTGTATGAAGCTACTACGCGATAGCAAGGCCATGAAAGGATTACAAGAATTGATCAATAAATGCACTGGTAAAGAAAATGCTCTTGAGGGATCATGCGTGGTCAGAAAAATTGGTAATCATAAGGCAAGAATAGGGCGTGAGATGAGACTCACTGTGCAAATAGGTGAATATGAAATGGACCAAATTATTCTACATCTCAGGTCAAATGTGAATGTTTTTCCTAAACAAACATGGGAGAGAATGGGGAGACCTACAATGCAGTGGTCTCCAATTCGATTTAGAATGGTGGATCAACAAAATATTATCCCCATGGGAAGATTGCAGGGAGTGATAGTAGATATTGAAGGCGTGAGCGCATTGGATGATTTCAAAGTGATAAATATTGTTGATGATAGTAATCGTTACCCCGCACTCCTTAGGATCGAATGGGCTATTAACATGAATGGACTGATCAACTGAAAGAAGCAGAAAATGTCATTTGAGAGGAGATCACTCCACGTAGTAGTATCTTTGGACCCTGCAGAAGGACCGTGCTATACTGAACGTGTCTGTGATTATGAAAGTGATGTTGATTTGGACCAGATTTGTAAGATAACGGTGTGAGATCAAGATTGGGTGAATTTGAAAACTCATGGATGTATTGCATGGGACCACGAAATCTCCTATACATCAGATTTAAATGAGGAGTTGGAGCACTGGTAGAATAGGTTGCATGAAGTATCTACACTACACTATAATATGATGACTAAATCACTGCGGTGTGTATCATCGGAGGTAAGAAGTTTGCCTTATTATGATGGGTTAATTGACGTTGATAAATTTTTGGATGCATTTGAAAGGGAAGTGCGAGAGAAGCATTGCTTCCAAGCCTTGTACTTAGCATTGCGCACTATGCCTGTAAGATGGTGGGGTACACAAAAGACAATTTTGATGGGTGGCATGAATATAGAAAAATGATGCAATTGTGATTTTGTCACCCAAAGTGTGACTGACAAAGAAGTATGATGGGAGGAGTGATCCACGCGATCACTTAGCAAAATGGATTGATACTTATGGAGTAGAACCACAACCTAAGTGGGTGCATTTGTTCTGTCATACTTTGGATGTAATACCGATGAACTGGTACTTCGAGATAGTGCTCCACCATGGCATTAACGAATGGGACATTTTGAGACAGGGGTTTTTGATGACCCTTAGTTTTGAGGATGGGTTTGAATACATTGATGAGGTGTTGCAGGAGGTCAAGGCAGCGATCTTTAGAATACCGCAGGATCCTTTTGATTTGATTCAATCGGATTGGACCACCTAGCTAAGCCATGCGTTGGAGTGCTACAATGTGACTGTTGAAGAAGAAGACGAGGATCCTAGGAACATTAATATCCCATAAGTAGAAGGTCACCGCGAAGTTGAGGAGCTACAGATATAGAACCCAGATATCAACACACCATTGAAAATGAGACAAGTGAACATTGGAACAAAGGGGGAGCCGAAGTTTACAAAAATCAGGGACTACTAGGATGATGCTACAGTGGATAAGGTCGTTGAGTTGCTCCACGAGTACCAGGATTTGTTCCCTACCAAGTTTTCAGAATTGAAGGGGATAATAGGCGATTTAGGAGTGATGAAAATAACATTGAAACCAGACATGAAGACTGTGAAGCAGAGGCCATATCGCCTTAACCCTAAGTACAAGGAAAAGTTATGCTTGGAGTTGAACAAGATCTTGGCAGCGGGTATTATTGAACCAGTGGAGAAGTCCGATTTGGTAAGCCCCATTAGTTTAGGAAAAGAAGCTAAAGGATGAGATAATGATCTCCATAGATCTCAAGGAACTGAATGATGCTTGCGTTCATGATCCCTTTCCAACTCTGTTCACAGATAAGGTATTGGATAATGTTGGTGGACAGGAAGCATATTCATTTATTGATGGGTTCTATGGATATCATCAGATAAAGATCGCGCCAGAAGATAGGAGTAATACAACCTTTGCAACCAAGTGGGGAAGCTTTTAGTATATTGTAATGCCTTTTGGACATAAGAATGCGCCAGCAATCTTTTTGCGCGTAGTCATTGCAGTGTTCAAAGAGTTCATCCACAAGTTTTTGGAAGTATACTTTGATGATTGGATGATGTTTGGGTTGGTAAAGCGCCATGTAGCTAGTCTACGCTTGATGTTGGACACATGACGGAGGTATCAAATCACACTTAACTTGAAGAAGTGTTTATTTTACATCCCTTTAGGAATCTTGTTGGATCATGTAGTGTGCAGACAGGGATTAATGGTGGACCCGGCTAAGATCGAAGTTATAATAAATTTGGAGGCACCAAGGAGTGTTAAACATGTAGAAAATCCCACTATAGATCAACAAATTATGAGATATACTAAAACAAAATACAAGATATACTTCTACAACACTTTGTAGAAGCAGAAGAAATAACCTGGGGAAATCCTCAGCCTAAAACCCCAATCTCTGTATTATCATACAAGTGGAAAATAGTCATAGAATTACACAAAGCCTTAGCTTGGAAGCCAACAAGCTCTCAGTATAATCCCTCTGCTACTCATAGATAATAAAAGGTCTCTCACAAACCTTCTCCTCTACCCTCCAAGCCTCATATTTCCTTGTGCATTTTTTCTTGGGGTCCAGTGCTTCCACACATGTGAATTCTCACCTCACACTGCTCACTTGGCCAATTAGTTATTGCAGAATCTTGAAGGAGATCAATCCTTTTGCATGGATGCGTTTCCTTTATAGGAAAAATTCATCCAACTAATATTACACTGTCCCTCCTCTAATCTCAACTGGGTCTCTGACAAAACTGACATGCATGAGTTATTTATGGGAGAATATTCAGTTATATGAAGGGCAACAATTACATGTATGCAAGCATTAACTACTTGAACTCACAATTAATTCAACAAACTATTTAAACTAATCTAACTAGACTTGACTCAGTTAACTGAGCCAAATAATTACAACTCAATATTACAACTCATCCTTATCTCTTGAAATGATGGATAAATTCCTCAATTAATGGAGAAACTGTTGCATGTCCCCACATAGACTTCATGTCTATTTTTCCTTAACTAATTGACTCAAGATGAATTGATTAATTATTTTACAAAAAGCTGCTAAGATCAAATTCGAATTTTACTTCTCAATTTTAGTTTAGGGACTGACTAAAATTGGAATCTATATTGAACTGCTAAAAATAGAAATGTTATTTTTAGCTTCCATTTTTCATTCCCTGATGCTCAGTCCAACACTGGTACCTGAACTGTTATTTATAGCAGTGCTATTTTTAACACTTCTATTTTTAGAATTTCTTGTTGTTATTCTCAACACTCCCTCTCAACAGGAAAGGCATTCAACTCGAACCCAATCGTGTACCTTTGGAATGTTTTGCATGCAACACTTCTCCCAAGTGTGGTTGCTCCCGCAACTATAGAAACAAAAAAAACTCCCAATTGACCTCTCTGTTGGGCTAGAAACATATTTTGATGCTGAAGCTTTATCTGCTACTGACAAGTGCTCCCTCTCTGGCCTCTGAGTTGCTGCAACACTCCATGCATCTTGCACCATTGCACACCTTTCTGTATCATCCTGCATTGATGCAACACTCTTGTTCCTCTCGCATTGTTGCAGCCTGCTAGCTCTGCACTATCTTGGGATTCCTACACTGTAGCTCTCTCTGCTGCTCCATCCACATTTGTCTCTACCCACTTAGCTACTCCTACTACTCCTCGTCAAGGCTCCTGTAGCAAGGTCTAATCAAAGAGGTTGGGTACCTCAGTGATCCTACCCCCATTCCAGCCTTCTTGAGACTGTCACTCCACATTGCCCCACCTCCTACCTGGAGGTATGGATGCATGTGATCCCTCTGCCCACCTGGTTTGAAATTTCCCCCTATCATAGGACTCTACATGAGTGGATTCCTCCACTCTGTCTCCTCTCGTCTTCCATAGTTGTGGCTGCTCCACAACCTCTTGAAGCTGCTTCACCAATCATGGCTCCTCCACAATCGTCTAATACTTCTTCTAGTGCTGCATGTTGAGAGGTAATGTACTCTCCCTCTCAACCACCAAGTCTCCATCAGTTGCCTTGCTCCTCAAGGCTTTGCATGCATATTGAACCTCAAGAGAATACAGGTTCTTGACCCATGAACCGATCTGCTTCACCTATCTAGTGACGATGTGTCTAAGGAAACCTTTCCCTTACTTAAGACTACATTATAACCTCTATCTTCCAACATTGCGATCGACACCAAATTTCTCTTTAGTCCTGGTACATACTTTACATCGGTCAAGGTAATGTGAGCTCCATGCTCCCTCTAAAAACAAAATCGTGCCTACACCTGAGACACTACATTTTTCATCATTACCCATCGCTATGAGTATCTAGATATCTTTCTCCTCCAAGGTACTGAACAAACTCTTCTCACCAGTCATGTGGAAAGAAGCTCCACTATCAAGAAATGAACCACTTCCCACCATGGATGAAACCATGCATGTTAACAGTGTGAAATCCAACTCAAAATATTAGGCCAGTGCCTCACCTTCTAATCCTTCCATGGATCCCTTCTTGGATTTCCTCAATGGACAATTTGTAGCAAAATGGCCCACCTCATGACAATAAAAGCATCACACTTTTGATTTTTCAAACTTCTTCTCACCATGGGAAGAACTGGATTTAGAATGAGAATCCTTCTCCTTCCCCTTCTTTGCCTTACTCGCTAAGGTGCAGTTTTCTTCATCCTCCTTGGATGAAGAACCATCTTTGGTGCTTCTTCTTATCTCCTCCTGCATTAGATCTACCGAAAGTCGTTCCCAATCTGGAAATTTCTCTCTTCCATTAACAGAGTCTTGGTAGCTATGCCAGCTCTTAGGAAGACTGAGGAGTGCAAGACTCACCATGCCATCATGAGTTGTCGTGATCCCTACACTTCCAAGGTCATACCCGCAGGTGGTGAGCTTGTTCAAATACGTAGAGATCGTGTCTCCCTTTTCACACTTGATATTCCAAAGCTTGTCTTTCAGCACCAGCTTCCTCTGATCACTGCTATTCTGATATATATCTTTCAATTTTTTCCACATTAAAAATGGTGTCTCCTTCCCATGGAAACTCTAGACTATGTGGTGTTGAACTCCCTCCATAAGGATTATCCTTGATCTAGCCACACATTTCTTCCATTCCACCAATTGAGTAGCATTTAGTTGACTTGGGGACTTCTTGATCAATGAATTCCTTTAGACCATTATCCTTTAATACTACTTCCATTCGATCCTTCTAGGCTATATAATTCAAGCTACCATTAAGGGCATACTCAAGTCTTAAACCGCTGAACGCCATATGTGAAATAGAGATGTGATAAGAACTTGATTTCTATATTCAGGAATCACAAACTTCGAACTTCTCCCTTCTTGTATACTATTCTTCCTTGATCACGTTTGCTTTTATACCATGTAGATTTTTCTACAAATCAGCTAGCTCCAATGCCATGTAGAAATTCCCACTGTAGATCAACAGATTATGCAATATACTAAAACAAAATACAAGATCTACTTCTACAACACTTTGAGGAAGCTTAATAAAATTGAGCAAGATCAAGAGAACACATATAATTGAGAATGAGAAATCAATCACACATAACACAAAAGAAATAACCCAGGGAAATCCTCAGCCTAAAACCCCAATCTCTGTATTATCATAAAGTGGAAAATAGTCACAAAATTACACAAAGCCTTAGCTTGGAAGCCAACCAGCTCTCAGTATAATCCCTCTGCTGCTCATAGACAATCAAAGGCCTCTCACAAGCCTTCTCCTTGGCCCTCCAAGCCTCCTATTTCCTTGCATAATTTTTCTTGGGGTCCAGTGCTTCCACACATGTGAATTCCCACCTCACACTGCTCACTTGGCCCAGTAGTAACTGCGCAATCCTGACAGAGATTAATCCTTCTACATGGATGAGTTTCCTTTATAGGAAAAATTCATCCAACTAATAGTACATTGTCCCTCATTTTATCTCAAGTGGGTTTCTGACAAAACTGACGTGCGTGAGTTATTTATGAGAGAATATTCAGTTATCTAAAGCATGCAAGCATTAACTAACTAAACTCACAATTAATTCAACAAACTTTTTGAACTAATGTAGCTAGACTTGACTCAGCTAACTGAGCCAGCTAATTACAACTCAATATTACAACTCATCCTTATCTCTTTAACTGATGCATAAATTCCTCAATTAATCGAGAAACTGTTGCATATCCCCACATATACTTCATGTTTGTTTTTCCATAACTAATTAACTCAAGATGAATTAATTAATTATTTTGCAAACAGCTGCTAAGATCAAATTCGAATTTTACTTCTCAATTTTAGTCCAGGGACTGAGTAAAATTGGAATCTATCTCTAACTGCTAAAAATAGCAATGCTATTTTTAGCATTTCCATTTTTCATTCCCTGTTGCTTAGTCCAACACTTGTACTTGAACTGTTATTTATAGCAGTGCTATTTTTAGCATTTCTTGTTGCTATTTTCAACAAAACAGTTGCACGCAACCCTGGGTCATACTGGTTATTACCGAAAGTTCATCAAGAGCTATGCCCAGATTACTGCGCCGATCTAAAAGCTATTGAAGAACGCAGCTACATTTTGTTGGAGTGAGGAATGTCAGTGGAGCCTGTATGTATTGAAAGAGAAAATGGTCACCGCACCGATCCTAGTCTTCCCGGATTGGAAGAAGGAATTTCATGTGCATGTGGATGCTTCATGTATTATACTAGGAGCAATACTAACATAGGCCGGTGAAGGAGAACTAGTTCACACGATAGCATTTGCAAGAAGGAATTTTCCTAAGGTTGAAAATAACTATTCAACAATGGAACGTGAAGGGTTGGATATGGTGTATGAGCTCCAAAAGTTCAGGATTTACTTGTTAGGCGGACCACTTTAGGATGTATACAGGACCATTTTGCATTAATGTAGCTAGTCAACAAGCCTGTGTTGGGGGGGGGGGGGGGGGGTAATTAGATGGCTGCTATTGTTTCAAGAGTATGATTTTGAATTAATTTTGAAGCCAGGATTATTGAATGCAGGGCCAGATCATTTGTTGCACATTGAAACCAGAGAGGAGCCTACCAACTTAGAGAAGGGGTTGCTTAATGTGTAGCTCTTTTCGGTGCACGTGGAAAACAATCATTTTGTAGACACCATCCACTTCCTGACTACGAGAACAGCTCCAGAGGGGTACACTATTCAACATAAGAAGGAATTTGTGGTGCGCGCAACAAAATTCTCTGTTATTGCAGGTCACTTGTATAAGATGGGATCAGATGAGATATTGTGACAATATGTGCCTAATTTTGAATGGAATAGTATGCTTTCTGAAGCTCATCGAGGAGTTGCGAGAGGCCATTATGTAGGGAAAGAAACATGGCATAATATCTTACGCGCTGAGTTGTGGTGGCCAACATTGCATAAGGATTCGAAAGCATACTGTAGGGTGTGTGATGCATTTCAGAGGATGGGTAGGCCATTGCGGAGGAATGAGTTGCCTCTAAATCTGTAGGTATCATTGTAGTTGGTGGGCTCCAGTATTGCAACAACTCTTGGGACTCCCTTCTTTACTTTTATCAACCCGGTAGTTCGTAACAAACTTGGAAGCGACGGTGTTGTATGCACAAGTACTAGCTCTTGTCGCAGCTGTCACTTGGTCAGTTGGCACAAGTCCGCTAGGGGCTCAAGCCAACTTCTATGAGCTCTGAGAAGAGGCTGTTTAATTGATGGATGGAAGTTAACTCAAAGGAAGCTAATCTATCTGCAGAAGGAAACTGAAAAGATGAAGCAAACACAAACCCTAGTAAACCCTAATTTTACCAGCTAGCTCTACTAATGCAAGAAAGAGGATGCAAGCTACTGGGAGAGATGCCATCGACTTCTAAGAATATGAAATGCATGTATCTAAGCTATGTCTATAGCAAAATCTAAAAGAACCATATTTTTGTATTTTTCAATAAGTTGTCAGAATTATCATGCATGCGATTTAACGGTTTTGACTGTGTAGAGGTGGATTGGCAAGAGGAAATGCTTGGAAGAGGTCATAAAGGTTCAGAGAGTGCCTAAGGGGTCCCTAGCACCCTTCCTAAGAGTTTCATAGAGTTTGGCCTTCAAGAAACCACTTTCATGAGCTTCTACAAGAAGTCTGCAGGGGTTCTACAGGATGTCTGGAATTTCTACAGGATATCTGTAATTTTCTACAGGATGTTCAAAAATGGGATTTTGGAGCATGGATGGAGGGAAAAAGAAGGAGGAATGAGTATGGAGGTGAAATAGGGGTGTAGGGGAGTTCAAGAATTGGAGGATGGAGTTGAGGAGTGGTGCAGATGGTTAGATTTGTTCAAGGAGGGATGAAACAATGTTGCACAAGAAGATGAGAATCATGGCAAAGTGAGCGAATGAGGCAAATGCAAGGTAACGATTCTAAGTGAAGGATGAAGAAGGTAGGTTGGATGGAGTATGGGCAGGTAAGGAAGGATAACAGGTACTCTACAAGTGGTTTTTCAAACTGAACAAACAAACACTTATAAAACTTATGACCTAGTTACTTCACTCTATTCTGACCTAAGTAACAGCAAAAAGAAATGAACAAAAGTTTATTGGAAATGAACTGCATGAAATAACTATACTACTAAGAAATCATAAACTGGAGCATTTAAACACTACTATTATCAGCATCTACAAAAGAGGATTCCAACACTAAGAATTGCATGACAATGCAAAACAATGTTTTTGTTGGCATCAATGTCACCTTTGTCCCAGCCCACGATCCCACTGAGGGAGAGGTGAGATCAGAGGTGCTTGATGGCACTTTTGTGGAGATCTTCCCTGTTACTAATCTCTCAACTAAATCTGAGCATGCAAAAGCCTATCTGATCATTAACCATGACCTATGTAACCAACAAGTTGTTAATCTACTAAACAAAAATTGTTTTGCAAAGACATATAAACAAATAACAATACATGAAAGAGGCCTTGGCTCTTAGGTTGGGCCCAACCCTAAGAGCTACAAGCTCCTATAAAAAATTCAAAGCTGATGCCAATTAGAACTGGTTTTCATTATCCAAAAATAATCATCACAATAAGTTATACAATAGTAGCTACAAGAAAAAGAGCTGAGAAAATGACAGCACTTTAGTGCAAAAATACAACAGTTCCAAAAGTAAACTACGAAGGTTGAGGCCTTCCTATTTATACACTACGAGGGGCCTAGAAACCCTCCTAAATTAAAGGGACTCGGCTGTTCCAAATGCAGTAAACAGAAACTCTTCCCAAAGCTGCTTTGCTGCCTTTAGGATTCGTTTTGGTGGCCTGTTGAGCTCAAAGTTGAGGGTGGAGATTTCAAGGAAGGGCCATTTAATGCTAGAGACAACCCCCCTATGAATCCTCACCTCAAGCTTGGCTGTCACCTGTCCCATAATTGCTTGGTTTTGCTCCAAAACTTGTCCAAAAAACCTGAAATAACCACGTATTAGCCTCCCTGGTAGAGTGACCACCCTTATTCGTTCAAATAAAAAAAACATACTAAAAAAACATGCATAATATATGAAAAATGGAGGATTTAACAAGGACAATTAGGCAAAAGGAGCCCAATAAGTTACCCAATTCGGGGCTCATCATCACCCCCTGCTAAATGGGTTTCTCATCCTTTGAGAAACTAGTCCAACTCATCGTCCTGGATAGCCTTGACCAGCTCCCTCACATCCCAGGCCTCTGAAGTGATATCTTCTTCATAGTCATGAAATCCTGCTTTTCTTTCCACTTCTTCCCACTGCTTGTGTTCCCCCTCTTCTCTAACTCCCTCTAACAACCCCAAAAACAAGGGAGCACTGAATTTGAGGCCGATCCAGCTGGCCTAAAGATTCTGCATGGACTGTTTGTAGAGAGGCACTCTTGCTAAGGCCTCCTCATCCTTGTGGGGGTGTGGTATTCTCTAATCTTTAGGTTGTGGGACAACGAATTCCACCTTCGGGAGCAAGCATGAACACAGTTACCCCCCAGCAGTCTCTCCATGTCCTCAAAATGAGCTATGGCTTGGGCTTTTCATCCCATGTAATCTGGTAGGGCCTGAGGGTCATTGGCCAAGTGCTAGTGGGCAGATATCAATGCTAAAGGATCCTCCAGTTCTGCTCTAATCAATAGTGGCTCATGCAGCTCTCTATTCATAATGGTTTGGACCTCTGTTGCTCTCTTTTCTTCATGATTTAGCTAAGAGGCCATGGCCATAAGTTGTACATCTTCTACCACAATGTTAAGGTCCCACGAGTTCATGTTGGGAAGGGCCAAGTTGTGTAGGTAAAACTCTAATAGCTTGGCCTTGTCTTCGGATAAGTTGTTGTCACATAGAGCCATGGATTGAGAGTAGTTTTGAAATGGAGTGATACCTCTCTGTGCCAAAGTGTTGATCAAAACCTGCAACCACTGATCCTTGAGGTATATGGCATAGGATTTGGCGGGCTACCTACACTGCAGAGCTTCCATCGCCCAACTGGCCATGCATGCTAGTTGGGCCTCCTTGTCTTGTACCTGTTGTTTCAAAGACTGTATCTCCAGGCCTACTTGCAATTCTTTTTCCTGTAGCTATCGATTCAGTGTCTCAATTACAGCCTGCATCCCTTCCCTTCTCTTATGTTCATCAGGTGTTTCATTGGCTGTTGTGGGCTCCTCCTGTGGCTGTTTTCCACCCAAGGTGTGGGGCTTATTCTCCATAAGGTGTCCCTGTAATTGTAGCTATTGTTTGAGTAGCTCATTTTCTTCCTAGAGCTTGGCCCGCTGGCTACTTTCTATATGTCGTACCAAAGCCAATTATTTCCTTGCCTCTTTGAGCTATTCCTCCAAGGGACCTATACCTACCACACCCTTGGACTTGGTGATTGTCATCCAAGTGTGGGTCCTCACTCTCTCTTCCTCCAGTGCAAAGAAGAGCGGCACTGCAAATTTTTGGAGAATTATCCTTCCCACCTCTAGCAAGTCGTAGTAAGAGCCCAGGTTGGGTTGGGGGCTTGGTTCCTCAATTTTCTCAGTCTTTTCCTCCTCCTGGGATGATGTAGCTGCCTTCTCTTCCAACTCTTCGGTCTCCTTTAGCCTAGCCAATGTATCCTGTAGAATTGTCTCAGCATCCTGTAGAGAGGCCTTTGTGTCCAACATTTTCATTCTTTCTCTCCAAGTGGATGTCTTCGGGCTCCCCCGTTCATAAGTGATGGATGCCTTGGAGGGAGACCTCTCCTTTTGTGTAGTTGGGGTGTCTACAATCGTGATTGGTTCTCTTGACGGTGGTTGGGGTCTGCCAGTATTTATCCTCATGCTCCTTCTTGCCTTAAAATACATAGAAGGCTCCCTTTTTCTCTTTCCTTTTTGCTCTGGGGTTGTGCTTAAGGTAGCCAGCACTGCTGCTGCCTCCCTGGCCAAGATCCCGGGTGATTTCTCCTTTTTCTTCTCTGCCTCCATACTTCCTATAGAAAGTCCTGTGTTGACTGTTTTCTGGCTTCCTGTAGAAATGATTTTTTGGCTTCCTGTAGAAATGGTTTTCACTGTTTTGGCCTGCCTGGCTGCGGGTGCCTTCTCTTTCAATTTTTCTATGGTTTCTTTGGGTGTGCCCTCACTTTCTTGGACTTTTTCAATCCTATCTTCCCTGACTTGCAATCGTTTCTCCCTTGGTGTTTGTGCCTTTATTCCACCCACAATTTTGGGCTCGGAAACTTGGCCTTTCTCTTGTTTCTCTTCTTGTTCTTTCAGTGGTGGTATGTCCTAGGTTTCCTTAACCTTGGCTTTCTTTTTGGTTTCAAGGTTTTTCCCTTCTTCACTGCTGGATGAGATGAGTTCCTCGGCTAGAATTCTTATATCATCATCTTTGGACATATTGCAGAAAATTTCACAGGAGAGGGGGACAGTGTAAGTATGGAGGCCATCCTCTACCAGAAACTTGATGAGCCCCTGATGGGCTAGCTGATCTGGTGTCCCTTCCTTCAGTTTTGTGCAACATTCAATCAATGATTGCAAGAGAAAATAGGGGATGCTTAACTTCTGCTATGGGAGTAGATCCAACCCATGTCTTAGTTCTTTTAACAATTGGAAATGATAGCCGTAAACAATACTGAACCGCCCCTCACAGGTAATGTATTTCATAATTTGGAGACTGGCTTCACTCCACAGAGGATGTAAACTAGCCCTCCTTACCCCCTTCTTATCTTCTGCAAACTGTTCCTCTGGTAGGAAGAATTCTTTCTTGGCTTTTTGGCCTAGTCCTCTCTTGTCTTTGCTCCAGGGTATCCCCAATGGTAGGTCAGTGACTTGACTAATGAGTTCAAGGGTTAGCTCTAAGTTCAACCCTTTGAAATTCACAGTGGCCAGTGTCTTTGATTTAGGTTGTAGAGACATCAAGAATTCTTCTGTTATTGCATCATTTTGTCCTTGAATTTTGTCACAAAATGCCATAAAATTGGCACGGGTGAAGAGGTACACTACTGTGGGGTGTTCATGCAATTTTATAGAATCTGAGGGTTCCTTCCTGATAAACCCTCTTGGCATGGTGAGATTACTTTGTTTTGTTTTGTGCTCTGATAAAAAAGGGGTATTTTGTTGATGGTTTCCTCCCCTGAACCTTGAATACAGTATCCCTCAGGTGTTTATATTTCACTTTGCACCAATTCCCTAGTTATAATGTTGTTGCTACCCAAAACTCGACTGTCAAAAGGGAATTAGACTCCCACAGATAGGGTGCAGAGCTTAATTTTCATCCCCATCATGCATTGAACCACATAAAAGTCACATTCTTCATACACAGGTTATCCCTCACAGTGGTTTATCTTTTTTATAGGAGTAATCTCTTAACAAGAACCATCGAGGAGAATTTGACGCAGAACCAACTAAAAAATTTCGTGTATCACACACGAAACTACTGTTCTAAACCCACAGGTAGACTTGCTTCTAATTCTCCTACTCCAAACAGTTTAATTCACCACCTTTCAAAATATCATGCATGGGAATGGTGTTTTCGAGCCTACCTCTCTTTGAAACTCCAATGTCGACGCAAGCAGTTGAGGTTTCTCTGCTCTGGGAGGCTATGATGTGTTTCCTGTAGAGCTCCTTCCTATAGAGAGCTTTTTCGTGTACTGGAGGATGTAACGGTGCTTCTGAACAAGCCTGGGACATGGGACGATTTTGAAACGTGCTGAGAAGCTTGAGCTAACAAACTACAGAGGAGGAGGATGCTTACTTTGCTGAAAATGGTTGCAAGTGTAAATGACAGTAGTTCATCGTGAGTTCTTCAGCTGAGCAATTTCGAATTACAGCACAATTCAAGGTGAGGGGGTGAGGTGTCTAGGCCGATCCATTAGCGAACGTCACAGCCATTATTCTCCTGCATGTCTCTGGCCGCCATTACTTCCCCTCTGCCATTAACCACCGCCACCATTTTCAGTCCACCGATTTCCCGACTGGACACTTCCCACGTGTCGGTTGCACGTCTCTTTGGCATAACCAAGCTCGTTCGGATCCCACGAGGCCATTCGACTGACTGTGGGTGGCCAATTGACTGGCCACCAAATTTGTTCAATCCGCACCATTTCACAGACATGCAGTTTTTAGAGTATAGTCTATGCAATTTGACGAATAAGGTTAGACACTTACCTGTGTGGTCGTGGATGTGTTCTGCAGGCTTCGAGATGTGGAATGATGGCTTTGTTCACTGTTGCTTCCTGCACAGGTGCTGGAACTCCTTCTATCATTGGCTGATGCTGGATGCACAACTTCGGGACCTGATCCTCTGGTCGTAAATGTTGCATGCACAGGCTCCATATGATTTCAGCTGTTGAGGAGGTGTTCACGTCTGAGCGGAGCTTGTTACATGTTCCCTATGTTGATTTTAGCTACTATTGACTCCATAGTATGTACTCTAGATGGATCAGCTGCTACAGGATTCCTGTAGGACATGCTGTAGCTGCTTCTCCTCCTGGGATGCAGGCTAAATAAGCAGGGCTACATTCACTGATGAAGAGTCTAGGTGGAGCTTGAACAGGTAGAGTGTGCGAGCCTTTGTTGCTTGATTTTTTGCTTGAAAATTTTCTCTTTTTATTTGCTATAAACCTGAGGAAAATAGGGTTTTTGAAATAACTGTGTAGGAACACATGACGAGGTGGGTGACATAGGTGTCAAGAGATGGAACAGGGTGCCACTTGGTGTTGGATTGGATAGACGTGTGGCCTCAGGTCTAACAAACTGATCCCAACCATTAGATTCCCTCTTCAAACTTGAATTTGGCTCATCCAAAAGTTCTACAGGATGTTTCCCGTAGCAATTCAGGACTTCTTGTAGAAAAGCCTGTAACTTCTTGTAGAAAAGCCTGGAACTTCCTGTAGAAATCCAAAAAAAATTCTTGTAGAAGGCCCAATCTCAACCCAAATGTGACCAAATCCTAAGAGAGGTGAGTGGCCATAGAGAGGGTGTCTGAATGGGTGTCCTTGAGCCTGGTACAGACCCCTGTCCTTGTTTTGCACGCCCTCTTTTCTTGCAATGTAGGATGTCCTGCAACCTGCAATTACTTCACAGAGAATAGTTCTATTTTCTTTTGTTTTTTTTTTCCTTTTTTGTTTTTTTTTCTCTTTTATTTTTTCTCTCTTCCTTTTTTTTTTTTTTTAATGAGACAGCTAGGGTGCCACAATGAGCTTTTCACCCTCACTGTCTGCCCTAGGTGCCTCAAAGAGGTTTTCACCCAAGGATCTTTTTATTCCACATTTTTTAGTTCTTTAGAGACAGCTAGGGTGCCTCCATGCACCCTCATTGTCTGCCCTGGGTGCCTCAGAAAGGTTTTCACCCAAGGATCTTTTTAATTTCTATTTTTTTTTTGGATGATCATTGATTTTTCCAAAGTTTCAATGAACTCCTGCCTTGAAAGAGGTTTCCTGTAGATCTTAAACCGATGCCCATTGACAAGCATGGGGATGGCTTCTTCATCAATGGCCCTGATAAGGACTGAACCATTGTCATTACACTTCTCCACTACATATGGTCCTAGCCATCTTGTCCTCAACTTCCCTTTGAAATCCTTGTATCTTGAGTCATACAACAGTGCCCAATCTCCCAGCTGGAATTGCTTTTCATTCAGGTGTCAGTCGTGTCATATCTTCCTCTGAAGTTGGACTACTTCTGAGTGGAGGAGGGCCTGCATTCTTTGTTCATCTAATCCATTCCACTGCAGTAATCTTTCACATTGAACATGGCTGAGATCTAGGTCCAGCTGAGCTGCCACCCTCAATGTGTTATACTCGAACTCTGTGGACAACAAAGCTTTCTTCCCGTAGACCAGCTCATAAGGTGTAAAACCGGTTGTAGTTTTCCAAGTGGTGTTGTAGGCCCAGGTGGCCTCAACCAGGCGATCTACCCAATCCTTTCTACTACTGCTCAACACCTTATTCAAAATCCCTTCCAACGCTTTATTAGTGACTTCCACCTATCCATTTTCTTGGGGATGATATGGGGTGGAAATCCTGTGCTTGATCTTGTGATGAGCAAGCAAATCTTCAATCAGGTTGGTGGTGAACTAGCTTCCTTGATCGGTGACTAACTCTTTTGGGTGGCCAAACTTGTAGAAGATGTTTTCCCTTAAGACCTCAGCCACTTTCTCTTTTGTCGTTGCCTTGTTTTCCTTTGTTTCTATGCACTTTGTTAGGTAGTCGGTGCACACAATGATGTAAGACCTTTACTTTGAAGGAGGGTTGATAGGTCCCACGAAATCCATGCCCCACTTCTCAAATGGCTCAAAAGTCACTTGAGGTTGGAGGGGCTTTTCATCCCTTGGAGTAGGTTTCCCCATCCTCTGACATCGGTCACACTGGCTGATGTATCTTCTGACATCTTGACGAAGAGTAGGCCAATAGTAGCCAGCATGTAGAATTTTGAAGGCGGTCCATTTTGCTGCAAAGTGGCCTCCACATGGTCCATCGTGATAGGTTAGGAGGATTTCAAAGACTTCCTCTTCCCTAACACAACGCCTCAAGATCTGATCTGGGCCGAGTTTAAACAGGTTGCCCCCGATCCAAGTGAATGGGGCACTATTCCTCATGATTCTACTCTTCTCCTTTGAGGACAGATGCAGAGGGAACTGTGCTGAGACCAAGTAGTTTTCTATATCAGCAAACCATGGAGAGAGTACAGACATAACAAAAAAGTGTTCATCTGGCATCTGGTCATCCACTGTCCCTTCCTCACCTACAGGCAAATCTAATCTAGATAGGAAGTCAGCAACAACATTTTCCTTACCTGGCTTGTCAACAATAGCCGAATCAAATTGCTACAACAAAAGTAACCTTATAATGATACGAGCATTCACATCAGGCTTATTCATTAAATATATAATCACAACATGATCAGTGTGTACAAATGTTTGATAACCAGTGATGTAGTGTCTAAACTTGTTTAAGGAATGGACTACGACCAGGAACTCTTTCTCGGTTACCGTATAGTTCATCTCTGCCTTGGAGAGGTTTTTGCTAACAAAGTATATGGCATATGGAAATTTCTCCTCAACTTGTCCTAAGGCTGCTCCTATGGCTTTGTTCGAGGCATCGGTGTGGATGTGGAAAGGTAGGGCCCATTTTGGACCTCTCAAGATTGGGGCAGATACCAACTTACCTTTCAACTCATCCAGAGCCCCTGGGCAGTTATTAGTCCATTTAAATTCGACATCTTTTCCTAAGAGGCTAAACAATGGCAAGGCTAGCTTACTGAAATCTTTGATGATTCTTCTATAATATCCTGCCAAGCCTAGAAAACTTCAAACATTTCTCACCTTTTGAGGAGGTGGAACCTTCTGGATGATAGAAATTTTGTTAGGATCCACTTGCAATCCTTGCTGAGAAATGGTATGACCTAGCACGGTCCCTTCAGTCATCAAGAACTCACATTTTCAGGACTGAGGGACAAGTTCATCTCAATGCACTTGTTTAAAACTTTTCCCAAGTTGGACAAGGCTTCTTGGAAGTTAGACCCATAAGGAGTAAAGTCATCCATATATATTTCCACCGAATCATGAACCAGCTCAGCAAATATGCTCAATACTGCTCTCTGGAAAGTGGCAGGAGCATTGCATAGCCCAAAGGGAAGGAATTGGTAGGAAAAGGTACCCCATGGACAAGTGAAGGTGGTCTTATCCTGGTATTCTAGGCTGATTTGAATCTATTTATACCCGCTAAACCCATATAGGAAAGAAAAGAACTTCTTCCCTGCTAGTCCATCCAACACTTGATCTATGAAAGGCAAAGGGAAATGGTCTCTCTTGGTGGCCTTGTTAAGTTCCCGGTAATCTACACAGATTCTCCTCTTCCTGTTATTCTTGGGAACAAGCACTAGAGGTGAAACCGTCTCACTATCGGAGATGGGGTAGATGAATCCTTCATCCAATAACTTTTGCAATTCCTCTTTGACAATGTCTTTAAGGGCTGGATTCATTCTCCTCTGAGGCTGCCGGACTGGTTTACAATCTTCTTTAATGTAAATATGATGGGTATAGACCAAAGGATGGACTCCTTTCATTTCCTTATAACTCCAGGCAAAAGCCTCCAAATGGCAGTTCAACAAGCTACACAGCTCCTTCTCCTGGGAGGGAGATAAGGAGGAGCTGATCTTTAAGGTTCTTTCAAGGCCAAATTCCACACTCTTAACTCTAAGATAGGTCGGATCGGTCACACAGAGGTCCACTAGAGCAGTGGCTTGGGTATCTTCCACCAACTCTTCTAATGACAGTGCACTAGGAGGTGGATTTTGAATCAAATTCTCAATTAAGTCATCCTCGGTTTGAGGGCCTTCCCTGGTGGATTCTATGGTGCACAAAGGTGCAAAGTAGACCTCATCCTCATCTACCTCTTCCAACCAGAGTGGTAAGTCATGTTCTAGCAGTGGTTGGGCAGGAGGATAAAGGACTAGCTACTTAGACATAGGCCCATTCTTGATGGTCATGCTTCCAGCTCGACAACTGATGTAAGCATCTGCAGTAGCTAACCAAGGCCTTCCCAAGATGAGGGGGTATCCAGTAAGTTTTTCCTTTGGCTGAAGGACCAAGAAGTCAGCAGGGTACTCCCAAGAGTCAGCAGAGACCAGGACATCTTCCACAATCCCTTCAGGAGTCACAGTGGAGCGGTCTGCTAGTTGCAGTATTGTCGAGGTCTTCCTTAGGGAACTCTGAAGGTTTAGTTTAAGCACAGTATCCCTGGTCATAACATTAATGGCAACTCCTAGATCAATCAAGGTATGGGGGATTATGGTGCCATTGATGTGTACATCAACTACACGACTCCCAGGGTCCAAATATTTTGGACAAATTACTTGCGCCAACATCAGATCGGACAGTTGTCCTATGACATTGATAGTCGGGGCATCTCTCTTGCGCCTACCTGGGTGCCTGAAACACTTATCCTTGATCAATTTGTTGTATATTGGTACATCTTTTATGGCCTGTAGAAGTGGTATTTTCACACACGACTACTTGAGTTCTCCCAGAAGTTCAGTCTCCTTTGGGTTTGGTTGCGTGGTTACTGTTAATCGCTCAAGAAAGGGTGGAATGGCTTTGGGTTCACTTCCCTATTTCTCTTCCTCCTCCTCTAGGGGAGGAGGTTGGCATTCTGGAAGGACCTTCCCAGATCACAAGTTGATCTCCTGGATCTCCACAGCATAGGTAGGGCATGTTGTTTCCCCAGTATATACCTACTGGGCTTGTCTGTGGTTGGGGTTTGGGTTCAGTTGAGTAGGCATATGGGGTTGTCTTGAAGGAGCAGGAGGTAATGGTTGTGGTTGAGTTGGTGGTGGAGGTAGAATGGCAGGAGGAGAGTTGTATTGGGGCCTCCACCCCAATTGAGGTGCATTCCACTGAGGTTGTGGCTGGACATGAGAGTGAAACAAATAAGCAGCAGGTTGAGTATGGTATTGAGATGGATAAGACCACGGAGGAGGTGCGGACCAAGAAGGATGAGCAGGGGGGCCCCAAGAAGGTATATGAGCAGATTGGTTGGGGTTATAATAAGCTTGGGATGTCCCCTTGCATCCTGCTGGTAAGGTCTGGGCCCATGTGGCCTCCTTTGGTTGAGGAAGTAGAGAGGTTCAGTAGTCGCCTCAGTCCCTAGGTACATGGCTTTAAATCTGGGCAAGGTTGGGCATTGGTTGGTGGGGTGGCCTTCCTCACAAATGAAACACACCTCTACTGAGTGCAATGGACACTCATTCTTAGGGTGCTTCCTCGTACATCTGGGACAAAAAATGGCCAAAGCCCTCTCAGCTTCCTCTTTCTTTTGTTGAATTCGGAAGGTATCAAGTTGCAGGGCAATGGTCTGTCTCATCTCACTTTTGAGGTCTTCCATCTGATTAGCAAACTCATGCTTGGAGAAGGTGGTACTAGTTGAAAGTGGATTCCCCCTTCCTCTTTTCCTGGCTACCCTAGAATGGTTTCTAAACGTAGCCTTTATGTCCTCATAGGGTGGTTGGTAGATGTCTCCTCCAGCTAGCAAGTGAAGGGTATCTAGGAGGTCTTCAGGGACTCCTCGGAGCAGAACTAGCTTCATTGATTCAGGGTCAAGTGTGCACTAGCCCATTTATAACTAAGCTAGAACCTCTCCTCGTAGTCTTCTAAAGACTCATCATTTCCGATGGTCATCCGAAAGATTTCTCCCTTTTTTTCCTTTGACCTATAGTAGTCCTGGTATTTGTTGTTAAAGGCTTGCTGCATTTGAGCCCAAGTAGTGATATTGTTTCTAGGTAACCCCATGAACCAGCGGAGTGCTGCATCCTTGAGGGTAGAAGGAAAGAGTTTAAACTTTTGCTCGTCCTCAGCATAGTCATAAGTTCGACAAAGGACATCAAACTCAAACAGCAAGGTATCAGGGTCTTTAGTGGTCAATCCATGGAAGTGAGGTAAGGCTGAGGGACTTATGTTTTTCATTTTCATGTCCCCATTGGTCTCTCGGATGGGAAAAGCACCTTCTATTCTCTCGTTATCTCCCATACCGTTTCTGTGTTCAACCATGGTCTCAAGAGAGATGTTCTCTTGCTCTTCTTCTGTTATAGTATCTTCGTATATCTCGGGAGGTTCACCTATAGGTTCTTGTAGATCACGGCCACCAAAGAAGAGAGATGAGTGACTCTGTGATGTGGTGGGGGTGTTGGGTAAGAATTTTCCGATATTGTCTCTGTTCCTACGAGGCATGAAATAAAAGATTTTTGGCTGTTTTTTTTTTTTTTTTTTCTACTTGTACCTACAAAACTGAAAATAGATTGAATTGCAACTATCTAAAAACTATCTTGCTAAAATGAAAATGCGGAATTGAAATGAAAGTAGGAAAGAACTAATATATTTTGCTGAATTGAAATTTTATGAATGAAATGCTAGGCTATGCTTGCGACATTTAAATTGCGGAATTGAAATGCTACTCTACGGTTGCAGAATTGAAATGTTAGTCTAGGAAAGCAGGAAATGTCTAGTCTAATTTTGCGGAAATAAAATTGCAGAATGGAAATGAAATAAACTACTTCGTAGAAGGTTGTAGAATAAAATGGAAGAAAAGCAGCAATCACGAATACTCTGACACTTCCCCGGCAACGACGCCAAAAAGAATGGTGGGCTCTAGTATTGTAGCAACAATGCTACAACTCCTGAGACTCCCTTCTTTACTTTTATCAACTCGGTAGTTCATAACAAACTTGGAAGTGACGGTGCTGTATGCACAAGTACTAGATCTTGCCGCAATTGTCACTTGGTCAGCTGGCACAAGTTTGCTAGGGGCTCAAGCCAAATTCTATGAGCTCTGAGAAGAGGCTATTTAACTGATGGATGGAAGCTAACTCAAAGGAAGCTAATCTATTTGCAGAAGGAAACTGAAAAGCTGAAAGCAAACACAAACCCTAGCAAACCCTAATTTTACCAGCTAGCTCTACTAATGCAAGAAAGAGGATACAAGCTACTGGGAGAGATACCATTGACTTCTAAGAAGATGAAATGCATGTATCTAAGCTATGTCTACAACAAAATTTGAAAGAACCATCTTTTTGTATTTTTGAATAAGTTGTCAGAATTATCATGCATGTGATTTAACTGTTTTGACTGTGTAGAGGTGGATTGGTGAGAGGAAATGCTTGGAAGAGGTCGAGAAGGTTCAAAGAGGGCCTAAGGGGTCCCTAGCACCCTTCCTGAGAGTTTCACAGATTTTGGCCTTAAAGAAACTGCTTTCGTGAGCTTCTACAGGAAATCTGCAGGGGTTCTACAGGATGTCTGGAATTTCTATAGGATGTCTGTAATTTTCTACAGGATGTTCAAAAATGGGATTTTGGAGCATGGATGGAGGGAAAAATGTGGAGGAATGAGTATGGAGGTGAAATAGGGGTGTATGGGAGTTCAAGACTTGGAGGAAAGAGTTGACGAGTGGCACAAATGGTTAGATTTGTTCAAGGGGGGTTGAAACAATCTTGCACAAGAAGATGAGAATCATGGCAAAGTGAGCGAATGAGGCAAATGTAAGGTAAGGGTTCTAAGTGAAGGATGAAGTAGGTAGGTTGGATGGAGTATGGGTAGGTAAGGAAGGATAACAGGTACTCTGCAAGTGGTTTTTCAAACTGAACAAACAAACACTTATAAAACCTATGACCTAGTTACTTCACTCTATTCTAACCTAAGTAACAACAAAAGGAAATGAACAGAAGTTTATTCGAAATGAAATGTGTGAAATAACTATACAAATAAGCAGTCATAAACTGAAGCATTTAGACACTACTAATATCAGCATCTGCAAATGAGGATTCCAACACTAAGAATTCCATGACAAAGAAAAACATCGTTTTTGTTGGCAGTAATGTCACCTTTGTCCCAACTCACGATCCCACTAAGGGAGAGGTGAGATCAGAGGTGCTTGATGGCCCTTTTCTGGAGATCTTCCCTATTACTAATCTCTCAAATAAATATGAGCATGCAAAATCCTATCTGATCATTAACCATGACCTATGTAACGAGTAATCTACTAGACAGAAATTGTTTTGCAAAGACATATAAACAAATAACAATACATGAAGGAGGCCTTGGATCTTAGGTTGGGCCCAACCACAAGAGATACATGCTCCTATAAAAAACTCAGAGCTAATTCCAAATAGAACTACTTTTCATTATCCAAAAAAATCATCAAAAGAAAGTTATACAGCAGTAGCTACAAGAAAACGAGCTGATAAAATGACAGCACTCTAGTGCAAAAATACAATAGTTCCAAAAGTAAACTATGAAGGTTGAGGCCTTCTTATTTATACACTACGAGGGGCCTAGCAGCCCTCCTAAATTCAAGGGACTCGACTGTTCCAACTACAGTAAAAAGTCACTCTTCCCAAAGCTGCTTGGCTGCCTTTAGGATTCGTTTTGGTGGCCTGTTGAGCTCAAAATTGAGGGTGGAGATTTTGAGGAAGTGCCATTTAATGCTAGAGACAACCCCCCTATGAATCCTCACCTCAAGCTTGGTTGTCACCTATCCCATAATTTCTTGGTTTTGCTCCAAAACGTGTCCAAAAAACCTGAAATAACCACGTATTAGCCTCCCTGGTAGAGTGACCACCCTTATTTGTTCAAATAACAAAAACATACTAAAAAAACATGCATAATCTATGAAAAATGGAGGATTGAACAAGGACAACTAGGCAAAATGAGACCAATAAGTTAGCCAATTCGGGGCTCATCATTAGCCATTCAAAAAGTGGGCAATTGATTTTGTAGGACTGATTCAACGTCCAGGAAAGAAGATAGGTGTGCAGTATATTATCACCGTGATAGAGTATTTGACTAGATGGGTGGAGGAACAACTCGTGAAGGACTATACAAGGGCAACAACTGCAAAATTCCTATTTAAATATGTGCTGACTAGGTTTGGTTGCTCGAAGATTCTGATGAGCTATCACAGTATGCACTTCCTTAATGAAACGATAAGCACACTAATGGAAGAGTTCCAAGTTTATCATCAAAAGAGAATGTCATATCATCCTCAAGCCAATGGGATGGTGGAAGTGTTTAATAAGATATTGTGGAATGCACTAACGAAGGTTTGCATTGCATAGAGGAATGATTGGGACATGCATGTACCGGTGGTGATATGTGCTTATAGAACTACTTGTAAGAAGTTGACTGAATAGACACCTTTCAGACCGGTCTATGCCGTAGAGATTGTGATGCCTATGGAGTATATTGTGCCTAATATACGTGTAGTGGCATTCACAATAATGGAAGACTGCGAAGCCTTGGAAGAGTGGCTCACGTAGTTAACAGAGCTAGAGGAAGATAGATTCTTGGCTATATTCCACCAACAACTTCAGAAGGAGCACGAAAAGGCATGGCACAATTGACACATCAAACTGTGCACCTTCAAGGTAAACAATTTAGTTTTATTATATGACAACAAGTTTGATAAGTTTCTAGGAAAATTTCAGATGCATTGGCTGGGCTGTATGTTATCAAGGAGATTACCCATGGTGGAGTAGTTTAGCTTGTGAAATTGAATGGAGATCCATTTACGAGGAAGGTTATGGCAGCTAATTGAAGCCATACACTGGGGATCCAGCCAGATGACTATATGACGGTAGCATAATCTTAGCACTCCCGGCAACTACAAGGAGGCACGGGACTATAAACTACACTGCCCAAGTTATAGAGCTGTGCGACGCGAGGTCTGTGCGAAATGTAAGAGTGTCACAATATCAACAAAAGTGTGAAGGGAGTTGTGTTATAGGAGGAGAGATCACACAGCACAGCTAGAAAGTGACTGTTACTATCACTGTTCATGATTTGATTATGAGAAGATGGTTAAGATGAGTGGGCAGTTAGCATTTAAGGAATTTAAGGCTGAAATAGAGTGTGAAATCTTTGGAAATCTGCTGCCAATCTCGCATTTTTGGATAGATTTTGGGGGGAATGGTTGAATTTGAATTCGAAATTGCCTATAAATTATAGATGGCCATCCAACAAGAAACACTTTGCATTCTGAGAATTTTTGAGTGTTGTTGTTTGTTGCGTGAGCTATTTCAGATTTTTCTTGCAAGCCCTGTGTCTGAGTTCAGTCAAAAACTCATTAACAACATCATGTGTGCATCAACTAAGACTGCTAGTACTAGGGGCACTGTTACCTTAGAGCGAGTTTCCCTTGAAGTCGTGAGTATGGAGGTTCTTGCAACAATGCCTAAGGCTGCGAGGTCACCTAGGCCGAAGCCTATGCTGTTGAAAGAGGTTCCCAAGCCTAAAAAGGGGAAACAGAAGAAGACAGTGTCGGTGCATGAGTCACCAAGGAAACATGCAACTACATAGGCACAACATAAGGAAAATCTAACCACATAGGAGAAAGGGAAAGTGGTAGATTTGGAGGCTGCAAAGGACATAGAAGACATCAATATTGTGGGGGTAGACCCTATTTCTAAGCTTCCGAAGTACATCCCTTTGCACCAAGGAAAAGTGAAGGTCCTGAAGTACCTAGATGAGGGACAATTCCTCCTGAACACACCCCTTCTACCAGAAAACATAACGTTTGAAGGTTCGCACTTGGTGCACATCCCACATCTGAAGCTTGAAGATTGGGATTTGGGGGATATTGAGTGGTTTCCCCATTTAGCTATTGATACCTTCATGAAGCAAGTGTTCTACAAGGAATCTAGTGTCACCGGGCTGGAGCCAGTGGAATGGATTCATGGGGTAAACAAGGCAGGGTTATTGAACCTCCTATGGGTGCCTTACTACCACTGTACCCCCATAAACTTGATAGTCATCAAGGAGTTGTTGTGCCTTGTGCACGACGGGTGCTTGTGGTTGAGTGAGCCAATACCAATCATTGATATGTTGATCCATAGGATCACATTACTCCTTCATTCAGGACTAAATCCGGAAAAGGTATTTGGCACTAAGACAGGCGAGCACGACCTTGCTAAGAAGATGAAGGACAAGTTCAAACTTTTCAAGAAAGTGCATGGGTATTCTATTTCTAGTATTACTGACCTTGCGATGAAGGTGTCCACCCAAGGTTTGGCTAGAAAAGTGATGAGGAAGTACCGCAAGGATGATTTGTCGACACCAGTGCTTTCTTTAGTGGCCCAGTGCGTGGAGGGCATACAGTTTAACTAGGCACGCCACCTATGTAGTGAGTTCCTCGCAAATTGCAGAGAGGCACAGGACCAAAGAAAGACTTTCCATTATTCATGGTTGTTATTATCAATTTTGTTGGTTGTGTGGGAGCTACTAAAGGATAGCCATTTTCCTCCAATCAAGACAGATTTATCAGAAGAAGCCAAGTTTTCTTCTCTCTAGGCTACTAAGGACATTGTACAGGTTCATGAAAGAAAAATATTTTAGGTGTTGACGGAGGCCAACATCCACGAAGCCACCAAACAGAAGCCATAGTTGTCGCCAAGTGTCTTTAAACAAATATTTGGCTACACAGAGTTCAAAGCAACATCCACTATGTTTACATCCAGGCAATGAAGGATCTGGATTAGAAGTAGTATGATCTCCCCTACTTGGCTCTGGACAATGCCATTACAGAAGTCATCAAGCGATGGCTAGCAGATTGGCACACACCATCGGATTTGGCTGCTAAGACTAGCAAGTCCACGGAGAAGCAGAAAAAGGAAGTGACCCAACTAAAGGTTCAGTAGTTGGTGGGAAAGAGAAAGAAGGAGGCTGAGGACAAGGCCCATGCAGAAGTAGAGAGCGCTGCAAAGGATCAAGTGGAGCAGGAAGAGCGCGGCTCTGATAGAAGTCAAAAGTCTCGTTTGCCCCAAACAAAGGATGAAGAACAGTTAGAACATGGAAGCAAAGATCTGGAGAGCACTCCTTTCTACATAAAGGGACATAGGGAATAGGAAAATGAGGGACAACGATTAAAGTCCAAAGCCTCCAAATTGTTGCTCAATCCAATCACCTTAACAGAGGATAACTTGGACAATATTGGCGATAAGGTATGGGACACAACTGTAGAACTACTATAGCAGTTTGAGCAACAGCAAAAGAAAGAACCAGGTTCTATACAGGTGGGTCTACATGAGTTGTAGATCCAAACAACTAGAATATAGGCCGGTGTAGGGAAGAGCAGCATGACATCAACTAGTTTGGCATTGGGGGCCACCCAAGTAGTAGAGTTGGTTCGATCCTTGGACCTTTAGGCAGTGGCACTACCTGATGGAGCTCTGAGCGTAGAGACGGATGCTAACAAGGCTACTCTTAGTGCTTTAAAGAATATTGGTCTCAACTTGGTTGCACTCCCAAGTAAATTCCTTCACACACTGCAAGCAAGTGTGATTGCATAGCTTAAGGCCCGAGAGAAGTGTGCGTTGAGCATGATTAGCAAATAGAATGTCAATGTGAATATATATTCGTTGAGAAGACAGCCGTGCTAGATGCATGGAAGAAGGTTCAGGAGAAGAATGAGCGAACTCTAGCAGTGTTAGCTGAGGCATTCAGAACTGTTCTGAAACTGCATATCCCAGAAGAAGCGCTGGTGGATGACAACATTCGAAATTTGGTTGCAGGTGTGCATGATGCAAAGACAGAGATGGCCAAGGTTCAGTTTGAACTAAACCTGAAAATCACAAAGCTTGAGTTGAAGTCACAACCTTCAACTCCACTAGAGGGCAGAGAACAACGCGAAGTAGATGTAAAGGATGCAGTCGCAATAATAGATATCGTGGTGGCAGATCACACCGTGCTCTTTGAACAGTCTATGGAGGTCATTATGACTCTGTAGGAGGATCCTAACCTACAAAGGTTGAACACAGAGGTCCAGGAATTGCAACAACAATATGACAAAGCAAGAGAAACAGCTCGCACTGTCACTATATCACAGTGATTGGTTAAAATGCATGAGGCAAAGAAATTGCTAGAACAAGCGGAGATAGTGCAAAGGAAAGAGATAGTCCTCAAGGACAGTTTGGGGCCTTGGCTAGATGAGGCCTATGTTATCTCTTCTGCCATTGAAGAGAAGATGACGAGCCTATAGAGGACACAACAGAAGGTAAAAGAAGACAGTGTAGGACTAGCAACCAAGCAGCTGGTCGAGCAAAGCACGACTAAGGTAGCAATGGCATAGATCGAGCTGCGTGGTCTCTGTAATAAGATCTCCATTCTAGAAGAGTGACTCAGGGCCAAGTCATGATATTTGTGTTGGGGGCCTGTTGGGATAGGGTCCCCTCGTCTCAGTTTTAGGGAAAATGCCTAAGTTTTGGGTATAAAGTCCAAGTTTTTGTTATGTAAAATGTAAAGTCTCCGCAAATTGTGGTCACAGAGCACGTAGATGCAAAGTGTCATAAAATGTTTATACCCTTCTTTTATATAAGTTATGTCGGCTTTAGTAGATCTAACAATGGTCTGCGGACCATGGGATTGTATAAAAAGGAGAGTCTTAGAGAGTCTAATAGATAGGAAAATTGGAGATATAAATTAATGTAATGGGTCAATAGAAGCGAAGAGCAAAGAGTCTTAGAGTAGAAGAGAGGCTCTAATTATGTGTACGTAGAGGCCTAGAGTAGAGTCCACAGCTAAGCGCATAGACCCCTGCAACTGAGTGCACCAAGTAGTCTTGAGTCTATAAGTAGAAATAAATTATCAATAAAGAGATTATTCTAGAAATATTTGTGTTTTTTCCATTTACTTATGTTATGAATGAATGGGTTTATGTTATGATGAATGATGGGTTTATGATCTAATACTGTATTGATGCACGATTTAGCATGGTTTACATTTTTATATGAACGCAAGTACTAATATTTGTTTACACGAAGAATATCTTAATACATGTTAAAGTTATCGGACACTTAAGCCGATATGGGTAAATATAGAACTAAGGGTAATTATAGAGATGCGTAAGTGGTTGATTTGCCTGTTTAGGGTCCACGAAAGACAGTCGTTGACCTTCGTGAAGGTCTAGAGGTTGATAAAAGGAAGTTATATCAATAAGCCTCAGGGGCTTATTGATATTCACGAAGGTTTAGGGCATAAAATGACATCATAATCATCTTTGGGTGCGAAAACTTGGTTCTAGCATCCCCACATACTGCTTCGGGTGGGACTTCGGTCTGCACTCTGTGAATTGATGCCGAAAGGTTTAGTAGTGTAAGGATTTGTTTGGAAAACTTAACTCTGAACCTGGGTCAGGACCCACTAAGCCAACACGAAGCCACTAGCTTGAGTGTTTGCTTCTTGGTAATAGAGAACGAGCAGATGACTAAGGAGTTATAAATGGCCAAGCAAGGAGGAGAACTAGTTAAAGAATTCGCCAAAGCGGAGTTTAATAAGGTGATAATGGATGAAGTATCATCCCTTGAGATAGTCATGTAGATGTTGTATTCCAGATTTGGTACCTTGCATAATGCAATTGTCCATCTCAATGGTTGGCAACAACAATGTGCTAGGAGAGCACATATCTTGTCAAAATTGCATACTGTTGTCGACCACATGAAAACACGAACAATGAGATACAAGGGAGCCCCACTACACTTGCCCAAGATGATGAAGCCCATGGCAATTGAGTTGAAAGCATGCATCTGAATTCAGATCCATAACTATGAGGAACTCCCGCATCTCATCACTAGTTTCCAGGCTTCCCATGCAAGTTTGTTCAAAAGCATGGATTTTCTTATACGTGCACATGTGATCCCATCTATTGGGACATTCACCAAGGAAAAGACAAAGGTTCAAGTCTAACATGAGCTCGACTCATACTTTAACGAGTATATGTAAATAGCCGCCAACGCAGACTTGGTGATCAGTGTAGACACTATGCATCATTATGTCGTTGGTCTGGCCACACTCAAGACAATAGTGTGCATGTTATCGGGCAAGTTGGACATAGGAGCCAAATTAGTTTACCCAAATGCAATAAAGGCAACAGTTCATTTCCAAGAAGATGTCACCACAGAGTACACAGACACCATCCCGAACTACCAAGCTTGGCATCAGTTCGCCACCACCGACCATCATGAGGATGTTGAAGAGTTGGTCTTCCCACAACTATCCAAGTCATAGTGATGTCTTGCATGGCTTTCTCAAGCCTATTTTGTCTCACATATGTACATGTGCATATTGTATGTAACATCTTGTCAAGTGGAAGTTCAATTGTCGATAGTTGAATGTAATAGTCATAGAGTAGTTGAAGAGTCATGAGGATAGGTGAACAGTCACAAAGGGGAATATCAAGGGTCACCCCACCCTTTTCTATTTATAGTACCTCATAACTCATTATAGAGGCTTTTGGTCAGCCAAGATTCTGATAGGAGTATCTTAGAGAAATCTTGGAGAGTATTGTAATGAGTCTTGGCTTCTTCAAAGTGCAGAGCTAGTACATCCCTTTAGAGGAGCAAGCGACAGTGACTGTAACATTCCGTTATTGGGGCTAGTGGTTGGTCATGGTTGTATTGTATGATTGGAACTTTCACTTCTTAATATAATAGATCCAACACGTTTCATGCATATGTTGTTATTGTATTTTAGTTAACTTGTTTAATCTAATGATATATGTATATGTTTTCTTACGCATGTATGTATAGACTCTTTTTGTATATGTATGTATGAATCTTACTGAAATATGTTGTTGGTTTAACCATCACTTTGGATTGTTGGTTCACCTTCCTTCTAGTCTGTGATGCATCTTTTCTTGTGTGTTCCCTTCCAAGTTGCATGTTTACACAGGTTTCCAAGGGGCATACTCATTCCACCCTCTGTGTGTTAGAACCATTCATGCACCTTCCTTGGATTGCTGCGCATGTCACACCCTTGCTACCAACAAGGACATCTCACTTTCCTCTATGCACAACTACAGTCAAGGTAATACCATACGACCCACCATTGGGACTTCTACACCAAATGGTCTAAGTTCTAGTTGGGACTTCTTACCAGGGAGATCCCCTGACATGTTGGTGGGTCCAGCACAATCAATAGATACCAAGCTCACCAAGTCAATTACATTCCACCCCCATAATGATGTTTAGAAAAAGGTCATCAATAGGATGATAATGAACATACTACGTATGTACAACTTTAGTCATCCATGAACATGGGATGAGAGTATCCCCTATGTGAAACACAACTGCAATATATCTATTGAGCCCCATGATTGCTTCATTTTGACACTCTGCCTTACCTATTTTTCCTTTCATTAACCGTCATCATCAACTCAATAGGAATCAAACTACAAGGTTTTTGACATGGTAAGGTATTTGATTGTCTTATATTCCATATTTAATAATGTTCCTTATTATTGAGTTAATATTTGTATTGGCTACAGAATTCACACGATTCTATAGCTAATCTTTATTTCTGTAGCCGAATCCATGGTTTACCAGGATCAGAGGTGCTAGCTAAGAGGAGAAAGATATGGACATGTGGATATTGATCCCTTTAACAATTTCCTCCTATTCATCTAAACCATATCATCAAAGGATTGTTCGATTGCATGATCAAAGGGAAAAGTCAACTTGGTTGCTAAACAGGCGAGCAAGAGTCTGAAATTACTACACTTCATGATTTGCCTTTCCAAATAGCAAATCATGAGCAACGATATCTCGATAGTTGTTAGAAGCTTAATTTAGAACTATTTTAGATAAGGTAGGCATAAAAGCCTCGAACAGTTATTGACACAACCTTTTATAAATACCGTGTAGCAAACATGAATAGAAGATTAATTTTATGTATGTTACAGTAATGTTTTAAGACACTATTTTATCTTTGTTAATGAATACATTCCTTTGAAGTTTTGATGTGTAGCTGACTATTCGATTAAATTTCTATGACCAACTGTTTGTGGAGGGACCCTACAAATAGTCAAGGTTATACATTTTCATAACTTTTCTTTATCATTTATTGCAATTATTCATACATTTTAGAATCGTTTTGCATCTTGATTTCAATCAAATAATGATAGTAATATTTAATTAATCGTTCTTTTCTCAAGTTGATTTAATGATGCTAATGATAGTGTAATCATTTTTCATATATTTCCTTATGATTTCAAAGTGTTTCATTGCAGAGCTTGATAGATTTCTTTATAGTTTCATTTTACAGTGTTTCATTTCAAAGTATGTGTTATTTCTTTATGGTTTTCATTTCAAAGCATGAGTGATTGATAATAAGTAAATGTGTGGTTTTCATTTTGAATAGAAGTTAATTTCATTTTGGTTTTTATGCAAAGGATTGCTAGAATGTTAGATGAATAATTATGCTTTTAGAGATTAAATTTGTGTTGCAATAGGCCGGTTAAGTTTTCTTAATGAGATAGTGTGAGTTTGCTTTAAGTTTCATTTTGCAAGTGTGAAGAGAATTTTTTATTTCATTAGAAAGGAGTAGGAATGTTTAATGTGTTAAATCCATTTTCTTTAAAGATTAAGATAGGAATAAATTACAGCCTTAGAAATAAATTTCAATAACTCAATCATGCAGATTAATAATCTGATTTAATAAAAAGGACTTCTAGCATATATAGTGCACTTGCACTTCACAAGTTTACTAACTCTGATCAATAATTAATGTACCAATTTAAGACAATTAAATTGAAAAACATTTTAGCACTGTTGTCGGAAAAGTGTAAATAGAAGTCTTTGTATTTTTCATTTTGATAAATAAATAAACATGATATGCATAGGAAAATAGACTCTGGAGGTAGATTTGCAGGTAGAGGAAAGAGTTTAATTCCAACAACATCACTCACCCCACCACGACCTTGTAGTGGCACACTACCCACATAAACTTGAATTCCATCCATAGTAGGAAAACACAAACTCCCTGAGGTATTAATATCTAAAATCCAACCTAGAGATCACCAAATTCATCAAAAGAGGCCATAACAAAAGAAGAATATCCCATATCTCCAACAACAGGAGTAATTTTCTTATCTTCAACTGGAGAAAAACTTCTAGCTCAAGAGATGGAAGTTACTACTCAAGAAGAGGAAGAAGAAACCTATTTTAACAAACCATAGATAGAAGAACTAGAGGAACTAGAGGAAGATGAAAACCCAATTTTGGAACCAAAACCCTATATTAGTTCTGAAGAACATACAATGTTTGGAGAAGGGGAAGGAGAGGTACATAATTTGAATGGTGAACAACCTAGAATTGGAGGAGGAAGAGGAGGAAACAGGGGAGGTAGAAGAGGTGGAGGAAGAGGAAGAGGGAGAGGAGAATATATAAATACAGAACCATTTACATTTCCTATCCTCGATGAAGATACAACTGTGACAATGAAAACTATCTCACACTCTATCCTTCCAAACTTTCATGGACTAAGGAGTGAAGATCCTAAAACATTTCTCTTTGAATTTTAAGTCTTGTGTAGATCATATGATTATCTGCATGATGCTCAAAAGTTGAAATTATTCCCTACATCCCTTAAATATGCAACATTAAAATGGTTTATGATTTTAGGAATAAACCCCATAAGAACATTGGAAAAAATGAAAACTACGTTCTTAGAGAAATATAAGGACTACTATATTACCCATAATATTAATGATGAAGTATTTAAAATGGTACATAAAGAAGATGAAAATCTTGAAGACTTCATTGAAAGATTTTCTTATAATGTTAAAAGGGAAAAAATGAATAATCTAGATGAGGAAACTTTGAAAGCTCTCTTATTGAAATCCATCAGAGATGAGTGGATTGATATTCTCAATCTAATGGGTAAGGGAGACATTTCTCAGTTGTCACTTGGAGAAATTTGTGAGTTATGCATACACATTTCAAGAGGCAAAGCAAGAATTGGGAAAAATCCAAAAGATCGTCTTTTATCAAAGATTAATAAATCTGCAACTAGGATAGTAAGTAGAGCATAATTAGGTAATTTTTCTTGATAATTTTAAAACATATATTTTAGGGAGTCTTAGTGATCAAATTGACACCCTTAAAATAAAAAACAAGAAAAAATATGAAAATGTTTCATTTCCATTTTTTGCCCTAAGCGCAAAAAGAAACATGCCTTGAGAGAAGGTCCTCTTGATTTAAAGAGTATAGAAACTTGTGTTATATGTTTGGAAAATCATGATACAAAAGAATTACCCTCAATACTAGGTCTTACAGTTGTTTATCAAGAATAAGGAGTACGAAATCAGGTATACCCTCTTTGTTTTATTGCTAAAAGACCTTGGCAAAATCCATAGCTGAATACAACTGAAGGTTTTAACAGTCAACCATTTGCACAATCATCACAAAGTAATTAGACTGCGCCAATGCCTTGGAAATCTTGGCCACAAACTTGGTCACAAGGATGGAAAAATACTTATGGAAATTACCCTTGATATCGTCAATATCCTCAATTTCCACAATTTCAGTAATCATATCCTACTTTTCCTCTACAATATTATCCTCAACTAGTTCAACAAACTCAACCCAACAATTTGAATCCACAACTGTCATTACCATTTCCTCAAATATCAAATCAATTGCCTACTCAACCACTTCCAAATCTAAATAATAATAAAAACTCAAAACATGTTTACAATATGGAAGGACAAAATTTCCAAACTTACATGATAACTCCACTAGATCTAAACAATGTTCAACTTATATCTAGTAGAATATTAGAGAAAAAGTCCCCATCAGTTGTTATTCAGGAAAGTGAAAAAGAAAAGATCTCTAAATAAGAAAAGTCTCTTAATGAAAAAGAAAAAAATCGAAAACAAGTTACTCAAACACATTCAAATAACTCAACTCCTATTATGGAATAATCTTTAGTATCTATTTCAAAACCACCTTTTGATGAGAGATTAAAAATTATGAAGGGGTAGAAAAATAGATTTTATTGCCTGATTATGACATGTTAGATGAACTGAAGAATGTTTGCATAAAAATTCCTTTCCTACAATCCATTAAGGAAATACCAATTTTTGCAAAGACAATTAGGGAATTGAGCGTAAAAAAGGCCAAGACGAAAAAGAAAAGAAATCAAAAGAATCCAACTAGTTGGAAAAATTGCAGATATCATGATGGGTAAGACAACAATTCAGAAATATGTCGATCCAGGAAGTCCCATTGTGAAAACAAACATCAATGGTGTAGAGATCCCAAATACATTGATTTGTCTAGGAGCAACTATACCTATCATGAGTAAAAAAACTATGAATCAATTAAAAATTTCTAATCTTCAATGTACACCTACACTGTTATGATTGGCAGAGAGGTCTATAATCAAACCTAATGGTGTATTAGAATATATATATGTATCCTTAGATTCTTGGGAATACCTTATCGATTTTATGATTTTAACATCCAAGAATAACTTATAATGAAATCCATTGATTCTAGGAAGGCCATGGCTAGATAGAGTTGATACTTTTATAAGTTGTATATCTAGTGATACGTTTATTTCTGATGGGAGCTCAAAAAAGGACTTCACACTGTATCCACCTGCAAAAACAACAATAGAAGTTGAAAATGACGATATTTATATAATATCAATCTTTACTATTTCACAAATAGATGAAGAAGATCAAATTTTGAATTTAATGGAAAATAATGAATCTTCATCATATTGTGAATCTAGTCAGAATTTTCAAGAACAATGCAATATTGAATATCTATCATCTCGTCAATTATCCTTGCATTCTATGGAAAAATTTGGAAATTCTATAATTGAAATATTTCAAGGAAACACTTTGATTATCAATAATAATTTGGAATAATTTCAAAAGAAATAATTAATGAAGATGTTACAAGAACATTCCTCTGCCTATGCATGGGAATATACTAACATTAAGGGAATTGATCCTGACACTTGTATACGTGATATCTACATTGAATAAAATGCCAAACCAATTCGACAACCTCAAAGAAGAATGAACCCAAATCTGAGGGAACTTTTTAAGGATGAACTACAAAAACTTTTGAATGTCAATTTTATCTATCCAATATCAGACAGCTAATGGGTTTCACCCTTAGTAATTTTTCCTAAAAGGAATGGAAAATGGAGAGTATGTATTGACTATATGGAATTGAATAAATCCACTTTAAAAGTTCACTCTCCACTTCCTTTCAGAAATCATGTTTTCGATACAATGGCAGGAAGGAAATATTTTTCATTCTTAGATGGTTTTAGTGGGTATAATAAAATCCAAGTAGCCCCAGAAGACCAAGATAAAACTACCTTTACGTGCCCATGGGGAACTTATGCTTACCAAGTACTTCCTTTTCAATTATGTAATGCATTTGTAACATTCCAAAGAGCAGTATTAAGAATTTTTTCTAATCTAATTCATGATTGCGTGGAAGTGTATATGGATGATTTAACAATTTATGGAAATTCTTTTGAAGAAGCTCTTAAACATTTGGAAAAATTTCTCATTATATGTAAAGAGGCAAATCTCTCATTAAGCCATGAAAAATGTTTTATGATGTTTACCGAGGGAAATTTTTTTAGGACACCATATTTCAGGAAATGGAATTAGAGTGGACACATCTAAAGTAGAAGTTATTTCTAAAATATTAATTCCAACTTTTCAATGAGATGTTAGAAGCTTTCTTGTTTTCACTGGTTACTATACAAGATTCATAGAAAAATTTACAAAAATTTCATCTCCACTTTTCAAACTGCTCACAAATGACTGTGAATTCAATTGGAAATTTGATTGCCAAAAGGCCTTTGAAACATTAAAGAAGAAAATCTTTGAAGCACCCATTCTTAGAAGACCAAACTGGAAACTACCTTTTCAAACTTCAACTAGTGCTCTAGGCATAGCTTTAGGAGTTGTACTAGGACAAAAGGATTTGACTCCTTATGCCATTTATTACACTAGTGAAAATTTGACTCCCACAGAGTTAAATTACACTGTAACAGAAAAGGACTTTTTAGTTGTTGTCAATGCCATCAATAAATTTAGACATTACATTACTGGGTATGAAACTTTTTTACATACAGATCATTCTGAAATTAGGTACTTAATGAATAAACTTGTCACTAATGGAATAATTACAAGATGGTTGTTGTTGTTGCAAGAGTTTAACATCACTATTTTGGATCAACCTTGGAAATAAAATACAGTGGCTGACTTTTGTCTAGAATTCAAAATGATAATAATGATATACCCATAGAAGACAACTTCCCGGATGAATATATTTTTGCAGTATCTACTAAATCACCTTTGTTTGCGGATATTGCTAATTATTTGGCTATAGGGAAGTTACCATCATATTTATCCCCTCAAGAAAAAAGGAAGGTAATTTAAATTATTACATCTTATTCATGGATAAATGAAGAATTATATAAAACAGGGCCAAATTTGATCATTCAAAGGTGTGTTAGAGAACATGATGTACCATAGATATTGAAATATTGTCATGATGAGCCATGTGGAGGACACTTTGCTAAAAAATGAACTTCCTACAAAGTCCTTCTCTTAGGATACTATTGACCTTCCCTTTTTAAGGATGCCAAGGAGTATGTCAAGAGATGTGATAGTTGTCAAAGGATGGGGAAACATGTTCCTTCTGATGAAATACGTCTACAGCCTTAGGTACTTATCGAACCTTTTGAAAAATGGGTTTTCGGATTTTGTTGGTCCAATCAATCCACCATCGAGACAGAAAAGGGACATTCTTGTTTGCACTGATTATGTTACAAAATGGGTAGAAGCTAAAGCACTTTATTTTGCTACTGAAAATGTTGTAGGTTCATTTCTTTTTTAGGATATCTTTACTCATTTTGGTGTCCCAAGAGAAATTGTAATATATCAAGGCACTCAATTAACATCCAAATTGGTACAAAAGATAATGGAGTACAAAATCAAACATCGAAAGTCCACTCTGTTACACAAAAATATCGTCACCTTGATTATTTGCAGTCGGTATGGGTCTATCACCACCTATACCAACTTCCTAAGCAAGTCTCAAACCTCAACTCTTCAAAACAAGCTTTAGAAATGAGAGAAAGACATCAAAAAAGCAATATAACTCTGGTTCCACACTTTCTCTCACTTTTTCCCTGCGGGCCCGCACCTTTTGTTCAGGATATCTGCGTACTTATACGCTCTGTATGTAAAGGGGAGGGTGTGTACCCCTGTGAAAGTCAAAAGGCGCAATTTTTATCTTAAAAACTCATCTTGGGTTAAATTCTAGGAGTTTTCTAGAAGCATTTGTTACGTGGATTGTTCGCTCCAAGTGGTTCATGCAGCCCATCATAGGAGGGAACTAATTCCTTTTTGAGAGGAACATATCCCTTTGAAGGAGGACCTGGTAACTGATCACCATTGCACTATAAATTGAGGCATTGGGTCAGTGGCCAGGGAGGTTAGAAGCTGAACTTTTGAGGGTAAAATGCTAGTGAAATCAAGACTTTCTATTTGAGCTTAAGAGGAGAGATCGCATACCTTTTTGGCTTCATTGGGGAGTGAGTGAAGCTTGTCAAAGTAGAGGAGACTTCTTGTTGGACCCTGGGAGGAGCTTTTACATCATCAAGGCAAAGGTTGTAAGGTTCTTCTCCTTTTGAATTAATACAATCAAGCTCATTTTTCTGAACAAGTATCTCATGTTATTTGTTTCATAGACTCCTTGACTTTCGTGTTAAATATGTTTTATAATATTGGTTATTCAGGTGCTATTTAATCGTTTTCCTTGTTTGTGTTTGCATGTTTGTGACAAAGGAACTTACTTGGATCAAAGGAGCGAAGGCATCCCCAAACTTGCGTTGGACATGAGGTAGGCCTTAAAACACATTTGTTTGCCATTATTTATAAAACGCATTTAGAGAAAGATAGTGTCTGGTTGGTTTGTTTGTCATTAGGTCTTCATTAGATTCTAGGAAGGTTTATCTTGTCCGCAAGATTGACTCATTCCGCATGACACACTCCATACCATCTACCAATAAAGTAATTGAAGGAATTCTCACCAAAACTGTGCATCTACAAAGAAGAGACTGGGCATAAAATCTTCCAAAAGATTTATGGGCATACCATGCCACATGGGGAAACACCACAGGGCATACTCCCTATGAACTTGTTTATGGGAAGCAAGTCCTTTTTCCTATTGAGTTTCAAGTAAAAACTTTCAAGACAATAGTTAAATTGGGTTTTGATGTTTCAGAGGCATAAAAACAAAGAATGGAGTAGCTAAATGAACTTGATGAGATGAGACAAGATGCAATCCAAAGAACCAATCTAATTCAACAACAAAGATCCAAATGGCATGACAAATACATAAAATAAATAACATCCCAGCTAGGAGATTGGGCATTAGTTTTTGATTCTAAGTTCAAAGGTTTCCAAGGGAAATTTCAAACTCATTGGCTTGGGCCCTATGAGATTGAAGCAGTATTTGATAATGGTGTATTTAGGATCAGAACTATTGATGAATAAAGTATCACCTTTCTTTTGAATGGTCATCGATTAAGAATATATCATAACCAAAGGACAAAGGAGGATTTTATCAAACATTTGCAAGACAACACTGATTTCTAGTTGGTTAAGAAAGATTTTACTTCTCCTCCAACTTGACTCATAAGCCTTTTTATTTTCTAAAAAAATTATATATATATATATATATTATATATATATATATATATATATATATATATATATATAATAAAATTTGCATAAACATGAAAACCAAAACTATTGGCATGTTTATACAGAAAATTTAGGTTGAAAACCAAGTAATTTTTGGCATCCTAAATTTTCTTTCCCATTCCCATTTTCTTTTTATCCCTCTTTTTCTTTCTAGAATAAAATAACTAAATAATTGCTAAGAACTTGCAGCGATGACAAAATTCTGCAGCTGATGTTTGTCAGGGACTACTAATCGGAGCAATTGAAGAAATGATCAAATCCATCTTCGGAAGAACCTGAAGGCAATACAAAAAAAGAGTGATCAAATGTTAGAATCATCAATTCAAAGAGTATGCAAATATTTAATTTAATAATAAGGGTCAAAACATTAGTGTATGTATTATATGGACAATATACCGCTAGTTCAGAAATCATCATTGTCGAAAGTGAGATGAAAATATATTGTCATATCAAATAAAAAGTTGTAAATCAACATTCACCCCTCATCATTACACAACACTCGTCTCAAATTCTGAATACATTGTTGAAATCGCCCAACTCACACCCATTCATACCCTAACAGTCACGTCACTTATTTTTCCCCTCGCTCTCATTTATACCCTCAATGAAGCCATCCATTATCCCGAAAACCTTACTCTTAACATGTCAAGAAGCAAATTTTAAGGTAAAACTTCTCAACCATGGGTGTCATAGGAAGAACATAACCAAATGGAAGAAAATTCATGGAAGGATATCTGTAGGTGAAAGAAATGTTGCAGAAAGCACAGTGGCTAGGGTTTGTGGAAATTTTTTATGGTTTTAACAAGGAAGTAATAAAATCATTTGATAGAGCTTTTGATGGCATAGAGGTTGAAATTGGAGACATAAAGTTTGGAGTGAAAAAATCTCTTATTGCTGAAGCTACCAGACTGTCAAGAGTTGGAGAGAAATGGTTTAAGAATAGGGGCATTGAAGGAGAATAATGGAAGACTTTCTTGAAAGACCCAGGTATGGATATCACTATTTTTAATAAAGGAATTCCAAGTACAACACTTAAGGGTAAATGGAGAAATTTGTTGCTAGTAATTCAGAAATTTGTCACCTATGAAGGAAGATTTGGTTGTATGTTCTTTTACCACATTCGTTTGATGATGCATTCTCTCGAAGAGAATGAAATCAATCTTCCTTATTTTATGTTAAATAGCTTAAGGAAAATGTCTGGGAATGTTCAAAAAAGGATCTAATTTATAGAAAACACCATGTATCACCATGGCTTTATAAAAATACTGATTGAGTTTCATCTTGAAAGACTAAGAGATATTTGGGATAACTTCCTAGTTAGAAATAATTTTAATGAGGAGGATCAAGAGCCATCTAGCATCAACAAATAAAAAAGAGGAAGGAAGAGAATATATGAGAATCCTATTAAAACTTACCTAAGAAACAACTACAAGAATAGTCTAAAGATGAGACTCCTATTGCATAAATTTTAGGAAGCCTTAAAAGGCAATCTATTAGAAGAAAGAAAGCCAGTAAAAGGGAAGAAAGCACATCCAAGAAAATAGAGGAAGCCAAACTAGAGAAGAAAAGAGTTAAAACTAAAAACCCCTTCCATTAAATATAAGAAGAAGAACCAAGCTTAGTAAAAAACCATCTCAACAATCTACAACTGTTGTTAATTTGGAGGAAGAAGAGAAAATGAAGTCTCCATCACCTACCGACATCTCACCTATTCATAGCCTAGGCCGAAAAACACCAGAAATAGATCTAGTACAACAAGAAATCTATGACTACATTGAGTCTCTGGAGAGGAGAGCTGCAAAAAAGGCATATTGTTCTATTGTCCATGAAAAATAAATCTAGTCTAACAATCCACAAGAACCTCCACTCATGAAAACTCTAAAAAAATAAGTCTTTGAGTTGGAGACACTGAATTAACATATGAAGAAGGAACATGAAACATTCAAAATGCAAAATGAGATACAAAGGACTGAGAATGATTATATTATTTTACATATGGGCTTATGGTATGAAAAGAACAAGAAGTTAAATAAAAAGAATGAATCTCTAAAAAGGAAAGTCATGAGTTTAAAATGTAGGTTTTGATGAAGAAGCCCAAAATGACAGTTGCAAGAAAGAAGATAAGAAGGACAAACTTGAATGTTCTGGCCCAAGTTTCTAAGAGAGAGAAGTGATAGAGAAAGACTTCCAATTTTGAAATTTTTCCATTGGACATGCAATGGCCTCCATGTGGGGAAATGTTCAGCCTCATGATTGCTTCATTTTGACACTCTCCCTTACATATATTTCCTTTCCTTGACCATCATCATCAACTGAATAGGCATCAAACTACAAGGTTTTTGACATGGTAAGGTATTTAATTGTATTATCTTCCATATTTAATAATGTTCCTTATTATTGAGTTAATATTTGTATTGGCTATTGAATTCGCATGATTCTGCAACTAATCTTTGTTTCTGTAGCCTATTCCATAGTTTACCAGGATTAGAGGTGCCAACTAAGAGGAGAAAGATATGGATAGGTGCAGATTGATCTCTTTAAAAATTTCCTCCTATTCATATGAACCAAATAATCAAAGGATCGTTCGATTGCATGGCCAAAGGGAAAAGTCAACTTGGTTGCTAACCAAATGAGCAAGATTCTGAAATTCCTATGCTTCATGATTTTCTTTGCCAAATAGAAAATCGTGAGCAACGATATCTTGATAGTTGTTAGAATATTAATTTAGAACTCCGTTAGCTAAGGTAGGTGTAAAAGTATCGAACAGTTATTGACACGGGCTTTTATAAATATCGTGCAACAAACATGAACAAAAGGTTAATTTTATGTATGCGATAGTAAGGTTTTAAGACTCTATTTTTACTCTGTTAATGAAGAAAGTCCTTTGAATTTTTTATGCGTAGCTGACTATTCAATTGAAGTTCTATGAACGCATGTTTAGGGATGGGCTCTGCAAACAGTGAAGGTTCTGCATTTTCATAACTTTTCTTTATTGTTTATTGTAGTTATTCATACATTTTAGGATCGTTTTATAGTCTTGATTTTAATCAAATAACGATTGAAATATTTCATTAATCATTCCTTTTTCAAGTTGAATTATAATGATGCTAATGATAGTGTAATCATTTTTCATAGATTTTATTATGATTTCAGAGTGTTTCATTTCATAGCTTGATAGGTTTCTTTATAGTCTCATTTTACAGTATTTCATTTAAAAGTATGTGTGATTTCTTTATGGCTTTCTTTCCAAAGCATGAGTGATTGATGATAAGTAAATGTGTGGTTTTCATTTTAAATAGAAGTTAACTTCATTTTGGTTTTTATGCAAAGGATTGCTAGAATGTTAGATGAATAATTTTGCTTTTAGAGATTAAATTTTTGTTATAATAAATCAATGAAGTTTTCTTAATGAGATAGTGTGAGTTTTCTTTAAGTTTCATTTTGCAAGTGTGAAGAGCATTTTTTATTTCATTAGAAAGGAGTAGGAATATTTAATGTGTTAAATTCATTTTCTTTGAAGAGTAAGATAGGAATAAATTACATCCTTAGAAGTAAATTTCGATAACTCAATCATGCACATTAATAATCCGATTTAATAAAAAGGACTTCTAGCATATATAGTTCACTTGAAATTCACAAGTTCACTAACTCTGGTCGATAATTCATGTAATAATTTAAGACAATTAAATTGACAAACAATATATATCCATAGCTCAAATGGCCACCACCCCTTTCAAGTGGGCCTGATATTTCAACCATTGTGTCCCATTGATGTTGCAATGCCTCTTACAACTACATAGAAAGAATATGCATATGCTCAATCCTAACCTGATAAGGCCATAAAGTTTATTGAAAAAATTTAAGACATCTACCAACAAGTTCATGGTATCCTGGCTAAATCCAATACTAATCACAAACAACATCATAATAAACATCGGGTGCCACATAAGTTTCAAGTGGGTGGCAAGGTTTGGTGTCAATTGCGTAATGTATGCCTTGTCAAAGTCCATTGGAAGCTTTTACCACTATGATATGGGACTTAAACCATCACCAGGGATATGGATGATAACACTTATGAGCTAAGTATCCCATATTCTTCTTCATACACCCAGTATTCAATGTGAATCATCTTCGGCCATACTTTCCACTGTTGTTAGACACATCATACATTGTTGAGTAGCTAACACCAACAAATCTCAACCCATATTGCATTGAACAAACCACAACTGATCGAATCATGTACACACAAATTAAGAAAACCCTCCAACAAAGGATCCAACTTATTGGGTTGTCAAATCCATCCAACTCCTGCACAAAGCAAAGTGGCTCACTAGGGGCCAAGTTCAGCAGGAGTTTTCTCACCTCATGGAGACACTCAACACAATGGGGACCATTGCTTCCTAAGGAGGTATTACTGATCCAAGTGGATATTGGTCACCACCATCCTATTCCATTTGGATGCCCAACATTGTTTTCTATTAGATTCCTATTTTTTAGCATAATTTCATATTTCAACAGTTTTATGTTTTTGGCAATTTTTGGGTCTTGAAATTCCAGAGCCATTTTGAGGACATAAACATTGCCTTTTGGGGAAATAGGAAAACATGGATGATGTACTTTCGATCCACGTTTCTAGTCAAAAAAATTTTTCCTTGGATAAACCTTTCTAACAGGATATCGTGTGCACCAAACAAATATCATATGCCAAACTTATGACCCAAGAAGTTGACATTCCAACTAGCCCCATTAGGGCCCATACCTTTTGGTGCTTCATCTCCTAGGGTTAGGTTTTTGGATTTTTAGGTTTTCACATTGTTTAAACATGATAAGAAGGCTTCTGATCCTCATTTTAACATAGTTTAGAAGGCATGTAGTTGTCATATCTCTTTTAAGAGATAAGATACCATCACCTGAGCTATTTTCTTTCATTCTGAATGTAAATAGTTTTCAACATTTGCTATTTTTTAATTGAATTTCAGTTTCACTATATATTTGTGTTTCTATTTTAAATATGTATTTCATTTCATTCCTTTATAAATATAGATCAACGGTGTAAGAGTGGTCTGCTCTTTATCTATTTTTCTATGCGCAACCCCAACAAGGTCAGCGTATAAGGAGTTGGGACTTGAACTGCTTAAACCCTTACAAGGTCATCCTCACTGACGTCAATGTCCTCCCATGGCAAAGGAAAAGAAAGATGAGGGAGTAGTAAATATTATTAATTTTTTTCTTGAATAATCCCTCGAGCAACATAGGAAAGAAATGATGTATAATTTTTCCTAGATACTTTGGCATACTAATGGGTGATGCATCTTCATCCAAAAATCACTTCAAAGGTGTTTCCCTAATTGTGTATAAGTTAATTCTGATATCCAATATTTGAAGGCTAGATAGACATATATTCTCTACATAAATGGTTAAATCTACTAGAAGGATATTTTTTCGATAGAGAAAATATTACTTTTGCACTCGTGAAGGCATCCCCCCATGTCAAAGACTGGTGGGAAACTTACTATGAACAAAGGGTCGAGGATGAATTCTTAGTATTTTTAGTAACACCGTCTTGGGACTCTTTCTGAGATGGTGTTAAGGAATAATATTACTTTATTGGGAGCTATGAAGACAAGTCCATAAAATGGACACCACTATGATAAGAAAGGGACCAAGAAGTGTTGGAACTCAGGAATATCTTTCATACTCTACAAATGAAGATAGCTATCAAGGACTCTAAGCAACATATAATTCTCAAGTATTGTGGCTATTTGCACAAATACATCCATGCAGAGATGGATTTCCTGGACATCTCCTCACTCGGCGCATATTGGTATGTTGTCAAGATCAGGGAAAATTATAAATAGAAGAAGTGAGACTTTGGATTTGAGAATCTAAAGCAAGGAAATGGCAACCCCAAACCACATAACAATGGATAGAGTCAATGCCGAATAACCCATGATAACTCATCGAAACCACAAGTAAATAATAACAATGGAAAGATGAAGAAAAACACAAGAAAGTGGTGTGAGTTCCATAAGAGCCTCACTCACAACAAAAGTGAATTTTGCACAAAGTAGTCACTCATTAGAGAAATTTTAGGTCCAAAATGAGACTCCTAAGGAATATTATAAAATAATAGTGGAAATGATAAAATAAGATTAGATTACATTATCAAATTTTAAAGGGAAGAAAAGAAAAAAAATTCAACCTGTATTTTCAACTTATCTCCCTACGGTTTTACCCAAATCTTGAGTAAAAGCACTCATTAGACACAAAATTTAATTCCTCATCCAAGGAGTACATGTGTTTCATGCTTTCGATGGACCCTGCTACACAAAAAATGAGAAATAAATGAAAAACATGATTGTAACCACATTTTTTGTGTAGCAGGGTCCATCTAAGGTATGCAACATGGGTAATCCTTGGATAAGTAATTATATTGTGCATCCAACATCTTATCCTACTGGAAATTTGAGTAAAACCATATGGAGATAAGTTGAAAATATGATTTGAAAAAGTAGTTTTTTATTTTATTATTTTTTAATCTTTTTACATTTTTACTCCAAAAATGGTGAATCATCCCCCATGGTTGACATCATCATATTGAATACTATTAGTTATTATAAATTTTATTTTGGTTATACACTTTTTCTTTGAGGCCCATTTTAGACCTCAAAATTCCTCTAGTGTGGTGGTCAAGTTGAAAGCTTTAGAGTGCAACAGATGTTCTGAATCTGAGCCATAATGTTAGGTTCCTATAATACTAGTGTAGCCCCCTTATCGTTATTGTTATTGTAGCCCCTTTATTGTTATTTTTGTGCCCATGTAGCCCCCATATTTTTATTGTTGTGCCCCATAGAAGCCCACTATTTTTATTGTTGTTCCCTTACATTATTATTGTTATGTAGGCTCTAATTATATTGTGAATCCTTAGACTCCTATATATACAAAGGAGGTATTTTCATTTGTATCATCCAAGATTTTTTCATTTATTTAATGTAAAGGAGGTTTCCCCCTCGAAGAGGATAGTTTTTAAGTCGTTGATCTATCTTTTTATGAGCTGGTTGCATAGCATTTGGTATCAAATCCTTGGATTCTTGGGTTTCTCTTCTTCTAACAGGCCATCTTGGAATTTTCACTATAATTTTTTTCTATGAGGCTTAAGAATCTGAAATTTCAACCACATGAACCAACATCTTGGTGAAATTTGTGTAAAAATTTCAGATCTTGGTTCTCTATATTTTTGGTGATATAATCTGAGGAAGTTAGGGTTTGTGTAGGCTCCAGAATTCAATCTCAACCAGGTGACCTATGGAAAATCGTCATAACATTCTCTCTAAGAATCAAATTTAAATTTCATAAAAATTGGATGAAATTGAAAGGAATGTAGTTTTTCATGGACTATATTTTTTGTGTATCATTTTCAGTGATGAACATAAAAATAGTGATACGTGGCACTCCGTACAAGTTCGCTCTACTGAACCAGTCGATAATCAAGCCATCATGGGAGATTTGGCATAAATATTTCTTGAAGAATCCAATGTTGGTATGAATTGTGGGGTTGCAAAGAAGATTGAGAGGGCTAGCACAAAATGAAATTTCAGACTTTGTAGATCTAAAATTACAAAGATATAACATTTGCAATATCAAGCTCCTAAGAAGAAAGAAAGAGGTGTGTATTTTTTAATTTTGCATAACGTTGGTTTCAAAAATTAGTTTGGAGTGACTAAAAGGGAATATTAAAGTATAGATATCAGTATTTGGTTCTAAAATGCCTCCTAAACAAATTAATTCTACACTCATTAAGCCCTTAGAAAGCTCTACTATGATGCATGAAGAGGAAGAATTGCAACATGATATATCAAAATTGTGGGATCAAGTGAAAAAAATTTCGTTCTCACAAAGAGAAACCAAAGATGACATGGATGTCTTAAAAGGGGACATGGATGGCTTAAAATTGGAAATGGATGGTATAAAAGGAAACATGGAGGCTTTTAAAGTAGACATGGATGCGATGAATGTCAAGTTAGAAGGGTTGACAAAGTTGTTGAAAGAAAGGTTTCCCAGTGATGACCAGGTAATCCATGAAAATCATGATGAGGAAAAAAGAAATATGAATTATGATTTTAGAGACTCTAATGTGGGCTTTAAGAACCACCACATTCCAAATATAGTTATGAGGAAGTTTTATGACAAGTATTCAATAAAATAGATACTACAGATGGAGCAATATTTTTATCTACAGGATGTGCAACCCTCACAAAGGGAACGTTTTGCATCTTTATATTTAGAACCTAATAAGTTTGTATGGTATATATGGATTTATTCTCATAAACCACTTTTCACATGGTCAAATTTTATGGATTAAATGATAGCACATTATGAATATACAAAGAGCAACACCTTTTTTAGCCAATTGATAAATTTCAAACAAAAGGGTTCAATGGTGGAGCACATTGAAGACTTCCAAAAATTGAATATTAGGGTAACCGATATTCCATAGGAGAATAGGATTTATCTCTCCATAGGGACTTTAAAGGATGACATCCAACATGAGGTTTTCCTTTGGGAACCTGATTCATTGGAGAAGGCATTCAGGGTGGAAAGAAAAGTTGAAAGAAAAATTATGGAGACAAGGAAGTATACCACTCAAAACTATAAATATGGAAGTGTTGTTGCTCCTAGTCTTCCACAACCTACAAGGATAACACCACAACAATTGGAGGAAAAAACAGCAAAAGGGTTTTGTTACATTTTTTATAGAAAATATAAGGTCATAAATGTGTTGATAAAAAACTAATCTACATAGATTGTGAAGAGGAGGAAGAAAAGGAACAAGAAACATCAAAAGAGGAGGATATACACCAGGACCCAACCCTAGAGAAAGAAGAAATGAATTCTACCATATCTTGTAATACATTGGAACAAATTACCACTCATTAAAATCTCAAGATAGAATGATATATTAAGAAGAAAAAGGTAATGGTGTTGATTGATTCAGGTAGTACCCATAGTTTTATTCATTGTAAGATAGCCAAGGAATTGAATTACTTCCTATATCCAACACTAGAGTGTCAAGTGATGTTTGCAAATGGAGGAACTATAAATATGGAAAATTCCATAATATCAAGCTAACCATGGTGGAATATCTATTGAATAGTCCAATGCTTTCCATTTCAATGGGTGGTGTTGATATTGTATTAGGAGTCCAATGGTTATAATCTTTGGGACGATAACTTTAGATTTTCAAGAACTATTCTTGAATTTTTTTTGGGAAAGAAAGGAAGTAGAATTAAGGGGTATCATAGGAAAAATAGGAAATATAATCAGCTCTAATGGCATGACAAATATTGTGAAGAGATAAAAAAGAGGCTTAATTGCACAATTATGCTCACTAGAGGTTCAAACATCGAAATTGTCTATTTCTCCAGATCTCCAAAAAGTCTTGGACAATCATTCCAAGGTGTATAAGACTCCCAAAGGCCTCCCACCTATTCATGATCATGACCATGCTATTCAATTGATTCCAGGAATTGTTCTTTCGAATAGCAGGCCTTACGGATATAATTCAACCTAGTCAAAGTTATTTATATGCTCCAGTAGTACCGGTGCACAAGAAGGATGGATCATCGCATATGTTTACAGGTTATAGGGAGCTCAACAAGCTCACTATTAAGGATAAATTTACCATGCCTATCATTGATGAATTGTTGGATGAATTACATGGAGAAATTTACTTCACCAAGTTGGATCTTTGTTTAGGATATCTTCAAATTAGAATGAAGACTAAAGGCATTCTGAAAACAACATTCAGAACTCATGAGGGTCATTATGAATTTTTGGTCATGCCTTTTGGCCTTATTAGTGCACCTTACACATTTAAAGCTTTGATGAATTCCATTTTCAAACCATTCCTTAGAAAATTTGTGTTAGTATTTTTTTATGATATAATAATCTACAACAAGTCTTGGAAGGATCATATTCAACATGTTGATAGGGTGCTCAAATTATTGGAGGAGAAACAATTGTATGAAAAAACCTCAAAATGTTTCTTTGGAGTACAAAAGGTGGAATATTTGGGTCATATTGTATCTAATGAGGGTGTTAAGGTAGACCCTAACCAAATTAAAGCCATTAAGGAATGGGAATTCCTGAAAACCTTAAAGCATATTTGAGGAGTTCTCAGGTTGACAGGGTATTATCATAAGTTTGATAATAGGTATGGAATAATAGCGGCACCTCTAACATAATTACTGAATAAAGATGCATTGTCTTGGACTCCAAAAGCAACGAAATCTTTTGAACATCTTAAAGAGACAATATTCCAAGTACCGGTCTTAGCTACACCAGACTTCACAATTTTTTTTATTGTGGAATCTGATGCCTCAGAAAATGGTATTGGTGTTGTTTAAATGCAAGAGGGAAGACCCATTTCTTATCAAAGTTTTCCAATCAAAGGAAAGTATTTACGCAAACCTATTTATGATAAGGAAATGTTGGCAATACTACATGCACTAAAGAAATGGCGACCTTACCTAATTCAAGGTAAAAATAGATCATGATAGTCTTAAATAATTTTTGGAACAAACATTATCTTCAAAAGAGTAGAAATAATGGGTGACAAAGATGTTGGGTTATAACTTTGAAATCATCTACAAAAAAGGGAAGACAATTTTTGTTGCAGATGGACTCTCAAGAAAGGATGAGGATGTGGAAGCATTTATTTGTGCCATTTCCATTATCCAACCTGAGTGGGTGTGATCACTCATTCAAAAGTTGCAACAAGATCCCACTACATCTGATGCATTTAGCTGGAAAAATGATTCATTATGGTATAAATATCGTTTATATCTTTGTAAGAATTCTCAACTCAAATAAAATATTATTTTGAATTGCACACCTCTCCCTTAGGAGAGCACTTTGGATTTTTAAAAACTTACCATAGGGTCAAGAAGGATTTTTTTTGGATGCCCTTAAATTTGATATTCAGAAGATTATGGTAGAATGTTTGGTTTTCCAACAAAATAAAGTTGATACAATTAGGAGCCCAGGTCTATTACAAACTTTAGCCATTCCAAGTCAGCGTTGGGAGGAGGTCTAAATGGATTTTATCACAAGTTTACCCAAGTTTGAAGGAAAGAGTGTCATCATGGTGGTAGTTGATGAAATTACCAAGTATGCACACTTTTGTGTATTATCTCGTCCTTTTAAATCTAGTACAGTTGCTACTACATTTATTGAAACAATTCAAAAGCTTCATGGAAACCCAAAGATTATAGTAAGTGATAGAGATCCCATTTTCACTAGAAATTTTTGGATGGAATTATTTTCTTGTATTGGTACTCAATTAACCATAGCTCATCTTATCATCCTCAATCTGATGGGAAAACTAAGATAGTGAATAAATGTTTGGAAGGATATCTTCATTTTTTGTATCTGATAAACAAAAAGAATGGGTCAATCGGTTACCTCTAGCTGAATAGTGGCATAACACTTCCTTCCATACTGCAACAAAAATGACCCCATTTAAGGAACTTTATGGATATCATCCACCATCCATCACATTATATTTAGGAGAAAATTATAAGTTTCAAGTAGTGGAAGATCACAACGAGCATCAAAAACAAGTTCTCCAACTCTTAAGGGATAATTGCACTATGGCACAGAATTGAATGAAACAATATGCAGATCAGCATCACAGTGAAATAAGTTTTCATGTAGGTGACTGGGTATTTTTACGGCTACAACCATACAAACAAATGTATCTCAAGCAATCTAAGAAGGATAATAAATTATCACGCAAGTACTATGGTTCTTACAAGGTGTTTCAAAATATTGGTACTATGGCATACAAATTAGAGCTACCTGCATCTTCCCGAGTACACCCAGTTTTCCATGTTTCATGCTTAAAAAAGGTTATCGGTGACAAGATTCTAGTTCAAACAGTGTTTCTAAAACTTGACGAAGAAGGAAAATTCATATTGCGCCTGAAACAGTCACAAAAAAAAGAACTCGACAGCTATGGAATCAATCAATTTCAGAGTATCTCATTAGGTGGAAGAACTTACCCGCTAAAGATTCCACATGGGATACAAGCATCCATAACTACCTAAGCATTGAGGAAAATAATTTTTTGAAGGAGAGGGGCATGTTAGGTCCCTATAATACTAGTGTAACCCCATTATTTTTATTACTGTGCCCATGTACCCTATAGGTTTTAACCCCGTATAGAAATTACCTGCATACGAATTCTAAAACACAGAAAATAAACAATGCAAGAGCATAACACATAAAACACATATACACGGATATTTTCCCCTAGATCCCAAAACCGGGACTACCAGCTTGATTTTTCATTATGTTTCTTTCAATGTTACAATACATATTTATACATGCTGAAACATCCAATACCATGGACCAAAAACCATCGCGCCCAAAACCATGTACAAAAACCATGCATAAAACTATAGATAGGTCCACCCAACCTAATATAGGGTCTAAAAACATTTTCCCCGAGGTGCTACCCTAGACCCCGTAGAGGGGGGATACCTGCCCCCCTCAAACCCCCTAGACAAGGAGGGTTTCCACCTCCCTTATGACCCCCCGCTGCACACTTGGCACAACAAAGGAGGGGCTCTGCCCCCCCTCTACCCCCCCCCCCATGGTTAACTAGGTGGACTAGTCGTGGAAAGAATATAACACAACGCAACATTCTCCCACTTGTTGTTTTGTTTCCACAGGGGGGCACATGAGAGCTTAGTCATTTATCCATCCCTGCAATGCCCATTATTTCTCTACACCAAGAGAACTTCTCAGAGCTCACAAATTTTGTCAACACATCTGCAGTATTCTTCAAAGTATCCACTTTTACCAGCAACACCTTTTTGTCTTCTATCATATCCCTCACAGAGTGATATTGAACATCAATGTGGTAAGCAGGGTTCTTTGCCAAGAAGATTTCACTTTGGCTGTCATAGTCTATCCTTATAGCTCCCTTTACTAACCTCATACTTAAACACAATCTCTACAACCAAACTGCTTCCTTGCTTGCATGTGTGGCTGCCATGTATTCTGCCTCTATAGTTGATAGTGCCACTACATCTTGTTTCTTAATCATCCAACTGACTGCACCTCCAAATAGGTTAAACACATACACACTTGTAGATATTCTTTGATCCAGATCTCCAGCCCAGTCTGCATCAAAAAAGCCACGAATATTCAAAACTATGTCCAATCCTGGTCTTCCTTGATAGCACAAACCATAATCACTAGTGCCATGAAAATACCTAAAAACCCACTTCACTGTTGTCCAATGCTCCTTCCCTGGTTTTGACATAAACCTGCTCAATACTCCCACTGCATGTGCAATGTTTGGTCTAGTACAGACCATCACATACATCAAGCTACCAACTTGTTGGGTAGCGGAGGCCCCGTGTAACGGGTTTGGGGCTTAAAGCCTACAATTTTGGGTAAAAGTGTAGTAAAAGTTCCACGTAGTGCACGGAGCGTGAATTTTAATGAGTCAAGTCAAAGGGTGGTCCACTCGAAAATAATGTAAGAAAATAGAAAGTGAGTCGGCCTGCCCATGGTCTGCAGACCATGGTAATGTATAAATATATTGAGGCTCTAAGGGTAGAAGGTAGATTTGGTTGGGATCTTGAATGTTATGGGTTTATGAATGCAATATTCACTCCGAGTCTGTAAGTCTGAGTCAGGGTTGATAGTAGTTAGAGAAAGCTCTGTAACTGTGTGTGTAAAGGCCTGGTAGAGTTCGCAACTGTGTGTGGAACCCTACAGCTGAGTGCGCATGGAGGAACTGATTGTACTGAACAGAAGAGTAATAAAGATAAGTGTTTTTGAATTATTGTGCCTTGATTGTAGATCTATATGTTTATGCTTATGTTCTAAGTTTATGTTTATTGGTGAGATTTATGATTATGTGCACTAGTTATTGTTGTTGAATGTTGGTTAAAGACTTTACGAGTTAGATCTGATCTATAATAAATACATTAATAATAATAATCTAAGAAGCACCTCATCACTGAGTTTTGCGAAGGCCAGATTGCTGTGCAAAGGAGTGCGAGTGTGCAGATCAGGTCGCGACCCTTCTAGTGCTCATCAAGACATCCCTAGGGTGCAAAAACCTGGTTCCAGCACCCTCCCATACTACCTCAGGTGAGACTTCAATCCACGCTTCATGGACTGTTGCTGAAAGGGCCAGTAGTGCGGGATTTGTTTGGCTAAAACACTTCCAAACCTAGGTAAGGCCCCATCAAGCCAAAAAATGGTTCTGTTGTCGGGATTGGGATCTTCCTAAGGGACGCCTGATGTTGGAACAGTAGAACTCTACGATGAAAAAGATTGGAGATAGGTTGGATTAGAAGCTCCACGGGTTCATTGTACAGGAAAACAAAACTCTGTAGATATCTCAAGAGAGGTGGCTGGATCACTACTTATACACGGAAATCCATGAGATCTTCTTCACGTCCTTCTCGACAGAATTGTATGAGTGGACCACAAGACTAGCTTACAGTCAGGGAAGGTGCAAGCTTGATCATCCAATAGTGAGGACTCTAGAGTTGGTACATAGGCTAGAAGCATCTGACGATAAGATCGCGCGGGTAGTAGATCATTGGCTAGACTGGGTAATAGGAGGGTTTATCATTGAGTTTGCGGTAGATACAACTGTGAGCTATAGAGAAGTGGAAAGATGTTTTCTCAAGGGACCGCGGGGTAAGTATATCAAATCATTGAATACCTTGATTAAAATGTTGTTATGTGAAAAACAGGTTATGAGAATCCATTGATGTCTGGGGTAATGCAGAGCAGAAGAGGCTACCAAGGGATCGAAGGGTTAGAAAACAGTCCCCTGATTTCACTTTCACGAGAAAGCAAGGAGGTGCTCGTAGGGTTCTCTCTGAGAAGCACGGTTTGGTTGATAAATCAGCGCATTCCACTACTACCACTACCATCCACGCCATCAGCCACTTCCCCTACATCAACCCCATCTTCACCTACCCACCTCCACCACCACCGGGGGTTGGAATGGTTAGTGCGATCAAGTTGCCTGTATTTAGAGGCGTAGGAAGTGAGGAACTAGATTAGTTCTAGTTTGTGGTAAAGGAAGTATGGGAAGCCAAAGGCGTTATAGATGATAACATAAAAAAGGCTACTTTGTTAAGTGCACTACAGGATCATGCATTGACGTGGTATATAAATCACTCTAGTGATCATCCAAATGCAGGAATAGTGGAGATCCAAGATGCATTGAACAAAGAATTTAGCCAGCCAGAAGCAGAGACGTAGTCGATCATCAAGTTCAAGGAGATCGTGATGTTGCCAGGTGAAACCCCTTGGGATCTGGATCAGAGACTAAAGAGTACGATCCATGAGGCTAACATGACACTAACAAATGCACAACATCGCACGTGTTTTGTGGTGTCTTTGACACCACATCTGAGGATGGCGCTATCACAGCAAAAGATCTCGATCCAGGCTGAAGCTTTAGAGATAGCGATGAGGTTGCATGAAACTCCAATACAGGATCTTGGGCTGGGAGTTCAGAAAATCCACGTGCAACTACAAAACCTATGCTTAGATATGCAAAGTTTGAGACAAGATAAGGTGCCCCAGCCAGAAGCATGAGAAAAGGTGTCGTGCATAAAATGTAAAGGTGAGGGCCATGATAAGGATCATTTTCTGATATTCCTAAACTATTTGGCAAGGGGGACCAATGCCATTGAGACCAGAGGCACAGGTGGGGCTAAGAACGGTGTCCGCACTCTGGTGCGCAATCTATCAAGTGGGAGGAAAGCACGCAATGGACAACTATCATCTATTGCAGAAGTTTTCACAACCCCCCCAGCAACTATTTTGTAATTTTTGTAGATTAGTGGGCCATGACAAATGAAATTTCTGAAGTTATGAGTTTCTCATGGATCAAACATCTGCTTACCAGATGCAGACTGAGGCGTGAGGTCAGGATCCAACTGCGGCAATAGCGCACGGTGGATTCCCGGGACGAGGAGGAATGGGACCTGGACGAGGGCGTGGAAAGTTAATCTGCTACAATTATGGAGGACTTGGGCACTACACACATGACTATATGAACCTGACCAAAACATGTTTCCCGTACTATTACCAGTTTGATCATGAAGTAGTAGATTTCCCCACACTAATCGCACAAATGTGTGAAAAAGGGTTGCTTCAGTGTACTCCCACATAGAACGTTCAAATGATGAAAGCTGAACTGTGCGTAGAGGACCCTAACGTGAACATGGTGCTCAAAAGCAGTGCAACCACAGGAGAGGATAAGGGGAAGAAACCTGAGGAGGATACATGGGTTCGCGAGGCTCCCACAAAGAAACCTAAATCTGAGATGGAACATGTGAAGGAAATGTGTAAGGAAGCTATGAAGAGCTTCACAGAGGCCTCTACTTCCGGTAGTAATGATCAACCTGAGTCGGGAATGGATCCGTCTATGCTTACTACCTTTTTAGAGAGATGTATGAAGCTGTTGCATGACAATAAGGTAGTTAAGGGATTACAAGAGCTGATCACTAAGTGTGCAGGGTCAGGAGAACCACGTGTGGTCCGGAAACTAGGAAAGTATGCTTTGCACACCAGGCTCGAAATGCGATTGACGACTCAAATTGGTGAGTATGAGATGGATCAGGTCATCCTGGATTTGGGGTCAAATGTGAATGTATTACCAAAACAGACGTGGGAATGCATGGGTAGGCCTGCACTGCAATGGTCTCCTATTCAATTACGAATTGCCAAACAACAAAAGATCCTACGAATGGGAAGGTTGCAAGGGGTGACAGTGGACATTGAAGGCATAAGTACCCAGATGGATTTTTAGGTAATATAAATTGTGGATGACAGTAGTCTGTACCCCGCATTGCTAGGAATATATTGGGCCACAGACATGAATGGAGTCATCAACCTAAAGAAACGAAAAATGATATTTGAGAAAAATTCCCTCCAGGTAATAGTCCCACTGGATCCAGCCGAAGGAGCATACTACACCGAACCTGTGCATGATGAGTATAGTGGCGATGAGCTGGATTGCATCTACCAAATAACAGCGCAAGATCAAGATCAAGTGAATTTGACAGTATATGGGAGAATCTCATGGGAACGCGACAACTCTTGCAAGTCGAATTCAGATGAAGAGATAGAGCGATGGTAGAGCCAATTGCATGAAGTAACAACGCTAAATTTTAATATGATGGTGGGATCACTGCGACGCGTGACGACCAAAGTAAGGGAACTGCCAATCAATGAGGGTGAAACAAACATTGAGAAATCCATAGACCACTGTGAAAAGATGATACTAGAACTGAAGCAGCACGGTGCGTAAGCAGGGGTGTTGCGCACGACAACTGCACTGGTGTGGAATACACGTCAGAAGGCTAGGGGGACTTGGCGCAAATGTAGAAGGCAACAATAGGAAAAGTGATGTGTTCTGCTAGCTGATCGCAATAGAGCAATCAAAAAAATAGGTAGAAACATGCATAGAGTTCGCCAGACAAAACAAACCAATAAGAATCTACATGTACCCAAGGTTCGATGGGAATATAGGACCATAAGCAAAAGAAGGAGGGCGAAGGTGATCCCATCGTTGATAAGACAATATGAAATCAGGAGTACATCAGAATCTCCCACAGTTTGGACAGGACACAAGGACTAGGGTAAAGCAATTCAGAAATTACAGGAAGCCATACGGTGCGAGAGCTTGAAACTTCACGAACTAGATGAAGAATGGGCATAGATGAGGAGAAAAAGCGTGATATTGGATGAAGAAATCAGAAAACTGAACATCGAAGGTAAACAAATGGACTGGTGGAACTAAGGAAACTAGGCCTGGCCACTACTCTGACCTTGCTATCATGGTTGCAACCGCACCTTACTGAGCAAAGGAGTATAGAATGCAATGTGCTACCAAATACAAAGGTACTCGTAGGATGCTTGCAGCCCGAGCTAGTAGGGAAGCAGAAGCCTCACACGTGGGGTGCGAGCACCTGACTATCTGTGGAAAGCATAGTATCAGTGCTCCAAGCAGTTTAAAGGAGGCACGGGACTATAAACAAGTTTGCAGGAGAATTGCATGGAAAGAAGGTTTCGTGCAGGGCCAGTCGGTTAGCAAGATCACAGTCATGCAGAAGGGGCTGCGCTGCCACGTGGGAAGGCTGGGAGGTGACCATTGACATCATTATTCATGACAAGAAGTTTGAGTTACAATAGAGAGGAGCGGGCAATGGACCATTAAGACAGGTGTTCCGAGCTAGATACAAAAATATCTGTTGCCAAGAAGATATTAATGAATCAGAATTGGAGGGAAGGGTTGAATTTCAAGTCACACATTCCTATAGAAACCGTTAGGGTAGCCCCACAACAACCCTTGTATATTTGAGACTCAAGCCAGTGCAAAGCAATAAGCACCTTACTACCTAGCCACCCATGAGTACATACCTGGGCGAATCTAAGATAGAAACCATGTCTAGAACCAGGGTAAGGTTCACAGAAAAGCCCTATTTTACCCAGAAGGAGCCAGGAGAGGCGGCCGCTGCCCTAGAGGTTCCAAAGTCCCCATGCATGCTATGACCCCAGAAAGACAAATAGACTATGGCGCCAGTCTGGGCATCACCACGATTCAGTAAATTGTCAATGGTAGGAAAAAGACAATCACCACTGAACTCGAGGAGGAAGAGGAAGATTTACAAGCCCTGATCACCTAGATTGAAGCATAAGATGAGGAAGAGTAAATTGTTTCCCAATTCCCTTTGGTGATAATGCTACTACCATATATCTCTCCATGGAAAGGGATAGCCAAGATACTGAAGGACCTAGAGGCCATGAAGAGTTTGCTCTAGATCCCCCTTCTTCTAGATGAAATAAGGTTTGATGGTCTACTGTTGGGTCAGATACCAAATATCAAGTTCGAATATTGGGATTTTGCAGACAGTGAGAAGTTTCCCCAGTTGGCCACAGAGAAATGACTACAACATAAGTGGTTATGGGGTGTGGAGAAGGCGGGATTACTCAATCTAAGGTGGATACCCTACTATCACCACGCAGCCATCACAATATTTGTTATTCGACAGTTGCTATGTCTAGTACATGATGGGTATCTCTAGCTGGAGGAGCCAATTCCCATCACATCCAATTTAATACACCTAATTTATCAACTACCTAATAAAAGAAACGATAATGCAGATATAACTGGAACGAATAGTGACCTCGCAGAAGCCATCAAGGTTAAATATAAGCTGGAAAAGCAGAAGCGAGAGTATGTAATAGCAAGCATCAAAGACTGAGGGGTGCACATCACCATCTAGTTACTGGCTAGTAAACTCATGAGGAAATGCCACACAGACGAGGTACCCGCCTTTGTCAATGTGCTCGTGGAGCAATGCGCAGAAGGGGTTTAGTTAAATTGGGTACAATTTCTCTGTGACAAATTTTTGATGAATTGTTGGGAAGCCCAGGAGCATGGTAAGACTTTCCATTATGCATGGTTGCTCCTGACAATCCTACTGGTTGTAGGAGAGCTACTGAAGAGGAGCCAGTTTCCTGACATTGACAAGAACCTACCTGAAGCCATGTGGTATAACTCGCTCTAGGCTACGAAAGATGCCACGAGGATTCATGAGATCAAGGTGTTTTGGATATTCATGGAGGCAAGTATCCAGACATGGATCAACTGCAGACCACGGTTATCTCCGATAGTATACAACTGTTTGCAAAGCATGGCCGAGTTCAAGACAGATATACATAATCTGTATATTAGGATGCGAAAGGATCCCACTTGAACATGGGTAAAGCTTTCGTTCATCACAACGGATGATGCAATTTTCGAGGCAATGGTGGCATGGCCTCCAGAGTGGTGTGCACCAAACATAGCCAAATTAGAAAAGATCGATCGCAGCTCAGCAACGGAAGAAGGAAATTAAGCTGCGCATCACAAAGTTGGCGAAAGAATGCGCCAGGAACAGAAAATTTCCATGTAGCGGGAGGCAACCAAAATAGCAGTAGAGACCATCACTGCACTCGTCGAAGAGATTGTGGAGGCTCAGGAACTGTCCATGGAGTAGGAAATTTAGATGGAAGTGGAAACACAGGAATGCATGGACCCGACCACAGAATCGACTCAACTTAAGAGGCCACGCATCCAGCAGTGGCCACATGCACACAAAATGACTAAGATGGTAAAAGCCTTGGAGAAAGATCTTCTTGCCAACAATGAATCAATGCATGATGGCACTAAGGGTGCTTTGGAGTAGATGATGACAGAGAAGACAACTGTGTTGGGGGAACTCAGAGCAGTTGTAGGTGTTACATGTGTGACCCCCAGGAAGGATGATTCCGACCCTCACAGAAGGTACACTCGTAGTGGAACAGATGGTGCACACCACCACAATGAACACCTTAGTATTACCAACAGGAACTGTCCTAGCAGAGGCCGAAGTTGACATGAGGGGTTGGGGGTTGAACTTGGTCGCCCTTCCTAGAGAAACCCTATACCAACTACAGGATGGTGTAACCGCTGAGCTCTTTTCCAGGGAAGGCCACACCCTCCAAGTATTAATGGAGCAAAAAGGAAATCTAGAACAGATCAGTCTATAGTGCGATGACTTGATTGCACATAACCAAGGATTGGAACAGGCCATGGAGGAGGTCTGTAGCAGTGTACTAGAACTAGATATGCCAGCAGAACTCCCCACAACTGACAAGATTCATCACATGGCGGCAGGATTCTGGAAGGCTCAAGCGGAGGCCACGGAAGCTCAGTGGGAGTTGAACTTGCAGATCATGGAGCTAAGGATGAAGGCGCAACCTACTACACCACTAGAAGTTAGAGAGTAGTGCTGCCTCAAAATTCAAGAAGGATTGCAAGTGATAGAGTCCATTGTACAAGACTGCATGGGATTGTTGGATCAATCCCTTCTTACGCTGACATCACTACAAGATGACCCAACACTGCAGCAGGTAGAGACAGAAATGCAAGAGTTGCAAAAGGCTTATGACAATGTTCAGGGGACTACACAAGCAGTCACCATCACTCAGTGTTTGGCTAGGATGAGGGAGGCCCAGGCTCTAAAGGAGAAGGTGGACATTGCATGACAATGAGAAGTTGGGCTCAAAGCATGCATCCAACCTTGGCTTAAGGAAGTGTTCACGGTTACCACTATGATCGAGGGGAAGCTGACCTAGTTGCAGGACACATATGCACTAAGGGAGGAAGGTGCCTCTGATAATGCATCAGAACGCCAAGCACAATTGATACAACTGACAATGGAAGAATGTGTGGTAGATTTCAGTACAGTGCAAAGCTTGCTGGAGGAACTACGAGCAAAGATCAATGTACCAACTGGGTGACTTAGGACGAGTCACGATGATTGTGTTGGGGGCCTGTTGGGTAGTGGAGGCCCCGCGTAATGGGTTTGGGGCTTAGAGACGACAATTTTGGGTAAAATTGTGGTAAAAGCTCCATGAATTGTGCAGAGCACAAATTGTAATGAGTCAAGTCAAAGGGTGGTCCACCCAAAAATAATGTAAGAAAATAAAAAGTGAGGCTCTAAGGGTAGAAGGCAGATTTTGTTGGGATCTTGAATGTTATGGGTTTATGAATGCAATATTCACTCTGATTCTGTAAGTCTGAGTCGGGGTTGATAGTAGTTAGAGAAGGCTCTGTAGCTATGTGCGTAGTGGCCTGGTAGAGTCCGCAATTGTGTGCGCGGACCCCTACCGCTGAGTGCATAGGGAGGAACTGATTATAATGAATAGAAGAGTAATAAAGATAAGTGTTTCTGAATTATTGTGCCCTGATTATGGATCTATATGTTTATGCTTATGTTCTGAGCTTATGCTTATCGGTGAGATTTATGATTATGCTCGTTGGTTATTGTTGTTGAATGCTGGTTAAAACTTTACAAGTTAGATTTGATCTATAATAAATACATTAATAATAATAATCTAAGAAACACCTATTCGCTGAGCTTTGCAAATGCCATTTCTCTGTGTAGAGGAGTGCTAGTGCGCAGATCAGGTTGCGACCCTTCCAGTCCTCATCAAGACATCTCTAAGGTGAAGAAACCTAGTTCCAGCACCCTCCCATACTACCTCAAGTGAGACTTCAGGGCTGGTAATGCGAGATTTGTTTGGCTAAAACACTTCCAAACCTAGGTCAGGCCCCATCAAGCCAACATGACTACACTTGCATATGGAACATGGGACATTTCCTCTTCCTCTTCCTGTGTCTTGGGACACTGTTCAATAGATAACTTTACACCTACAGGAATAGGAACCTTCACTGGTTTACTATCTTGCATATTAAACCTCTTTAATATTGTCTCGACATACTTCCTCTAGCTTAACCAGAGCTTCCTCTTTGTCTGATCTCTTTTAATTTCCATGCCCAAAATATAATTTGCAGCACCAAGATCTTTCATGTCGAATTTGGAGGACAATTGGGTCTTCAAATCCTTGATAATTTCTTTTTCATTTCCAACTAGCAACATGTCATCCACATACAAGACCAGATAAATAACATGGTCACCAATTAATTTAAATACACACAGTGATCTTCTTTCCTTATGGTGAAGCCAAGTCCCCATATAAATGTATCAAATTTCTGCTACCACATCCTTGGTGACTGTTTTAGCCCATACAGAGACTTCTTTAACTTGCATACCAGTTCTTTCTTACCCTTCACCGCAAAGCCTTCAGGTTGCATCATGTAGATCTCCTCTTCTAGATCCCTGTGAACAAATGTTGTCTTCACATCCATCTGTTCTACCTCAAAATCAAAAGCAACAGCAACAGATAAAAGTAATCTAATAGAAGCTATCTTGGCAACAGAAAAAGAAAATCACCAAAATCAATTCCTGGCACTAGGGAATAGCCTTTTGCTGCCATTTGAGCTTTATATTTATTCACCTTTAATTCTTCATTTGTCTTCTTCTTGAACACCCATTTTCTGCTAATGGGTTTCCTTCCAGCCAGCAACTCCACCAGATCCCAAGCCTCATTTTTGTGCAAAGATGCCATTTCATCAACTATGGCCTCTTTCCAAAGTTTTCCATCCTCTGAATCTACTGCTTCATTCATAGTTCTGGGATCATGATCAATAATAGATAAAGCACAATTTGAATAGAAAGAAAATGGACTACACCTTTTTGGTTGCCTTCTTTCTCGAATTGATCTTCTCACAACCGAAGTTTGTGGCTCTTCATCTTCTGATTCCTCTTCCGTTGTAGAGTGTGATTCTTCCTTCTTTAGCTCAAACTATATCTTATCAAGTTCCTTTGATGGGACTTCATGTTTAATAACATTTTCACCTCTCTGAACACCACATCTCGGCTATACACAACCTTTCTTATTACTGGGTTCCAAAGCTTATAACCCTTTAAACCATCTTTATACCCAATAAAGATGCACTTTTCATATTTACTATCCAAATTTTTTCTCTTCTCCTTTGGAACATGTGCATATGCATCACATCCAAATACCCTCAGATGTGAAAGAGAGGGTTTCTTACCAGTCCATACCTCTTGTGGAGTCTTATCCTCCAACATTGATGAAGGTGATCTATTGGCCAGGTAACATGCTGTCTCCACCGCCTCTTCCCAGAATTCTTGTCCTAACTCGACACCACTGAGCATGCTTCTTGCCCTTTCCATCAACGTCTCGTTCATTCTTTCTACAAATCCATTTTTCTCAGGTGTGTATGGATTAGTCTTTTATCATGCTATACCACACTTACAAAATTCTTCAAATTCCTTGCTGCAAAACTCTCCACCGTTATCTGTCCTCAACACCTTTATCTTCTTCTTTCTCTAGTTTTCCACCAGAGCCTTAAATTCTTTAAACCTATCAAAGACTTTAGATTTCTTCTTGAGGAAATATATCCATGTATTCCTTGAGAAGTCATCTATAAATGATACATAGTACACAAACTTACCCAATGATGGAACCTTCATAGGTCCAAACACATCACTATGCACAAGCTCTAATATCTATTTTGCCCTCTTACCACCAGAGGGGAAACTCACACGATTCTACTTCCCATATAAACAATTTTCACAAAAATCAAAATCCATAGAGCTATCAGTCATACTTTCAACCATACCTTTACCATGAATTATTCGAAGGCCCTTCTTTCCAATATGTCCAAGCCTTTGATGCCATAGCATGTTCTTTTCTCTAGAAACCACTAGATTTTCTGCTCCACTTTCAGGAACCATAGAATTGTTGCACCCATCAATAATAGGGATACCTTGTAGCTATTATAGAGTTCCGATCCAAACTCCCCGCATCAATACTAGTGCTCCTCGAACCATCTTGAAGGTATCTTTCTCAAACACTGTTTTTACACCTACATCATCCAACTTTCTTACAAAAATCAGAATTCTGGCTAATGCAAGAATATGCAGAACACCCAAAAGTGTTATAATCCTTCCACCTTGCAACTTCAACTTGACTTTTCCATGGCCAATGATTCTAGCCTTCCTGTCATCACCCAAGAAGACATCACCACCATCATATTTCTCATACTCGCAGAACCTCTCTCTGTGGGGAGTGAAGTGAAAGGATGCACCTAAGTCAATCAACCATGCCTCATGATCTACATGTGTACTTAAAGAAGCCAAGTACACATCCCCACCTTCATCTGAGGTGGTTTTCGCCTCTGCATAAGGAGCATCATCATATTCCTTTCCTTTGTCAGGAGCTTTAGATTTACAGTCCCTTTTCTAGTGCCCTTCCTTTCTGCATTTCCAGCACGCCACCTTTACAGGTTTTCCTGGAGATTTAGATCTCCTTCTAGATTTAGATCTCCCACTTGATGACTTATTTTTGTTTCTATTTTGGGACCGTCCTCATACAAATAAGGCATCACTATTCCAGCTCTCCATATTTTTCCATCTCATCTCCTCCATCAGAAAGGATGAGACTATTTCATCAAACTATAAGGAAGTTGCATTGCTACCTATTGCAATAACCATACTATCCCACGAATTTGGTAGAGAACACAACAAACTAATGCACTTATATTCATCTGAAATTTTAATATCAACATACAATAACTAACTTACCATAGTATTAAATGCTTTTAGATGCTCTGTCACTGAGTCTCCATCTTTCATCCTCAGGTTATACAATTTTTTCCGTAGGAATAATTTATTTATCAGAGACTTAGATTGGTAAAAAGTCCCTAACTTGTCCCACAAACCCTTCATCATAGCTTCCCCTGATACATTCAGCAATACTGAATTTGAGACACAATCATATTGTGCTCTTTGCCTTTCAATCCAACTTCTTCCATTCTTCATCAGACACTCCCGTTTGTTTAGTACCTGGATCTACTGCGATCCACTAATCTTTATCCACCAACAGATCCTCCATCTTGAGTTTCCATAACTCAAAACTCCAAACATTAAATTTCCTGATCTTTATCTTTCCACTACTCGCCATATTCTTTCACCACCAGAATCAATCTTGTAGATCTCCCACTGAACAAGGTCTGCCACAGGCTCGAGCGAAACCCCTCAGCAACAAAGGCATCCCCTTGAAGCAAAAACAACTCTGATACCAAATGTAGGCTTTAACCCCACATAGAAATTACCTGCATACGAATTCTAAAACACAGAAAATAAACAATGCGAGAGCATAAGACATAAAACACATATACACAGATATTTTCCCCTAGATCCAAAAACTAGGACTACCAACTTGATTTTTCATTATGTTCCTTTCAATGTTACAATACATATTTATACATGCTGAAGCATCCAATACCACGGATCGAAAATCATTGCGCCCAAAATCATGTGCGAAAACCATGCACAAAACCATAGGTAGGTCCACCCAACCTAATATAGGGTCCAAAAAAAATATCTCCAGGTCGCTACCCCAGACCCTATAGAGAGGGGCTACCTGCCCCCCTCAAACCCCCTATGACCTCCCCTGTTGTGCAATCGGTACAATGAACGGGGGGCTTCGCGCCCCCCTCTAACCCCCTGGTTAATTAGATGGGCTAGTTGTGGAAAGAATATAACACAACCCAACATAGCCCTCATATTGTTATTATTGTGCCCCATAGAAGCCCACTATTGTTATTGTTGTGGACTTACATTATTATTGTTATGTAGGATCTAATTATATTTTGATCCCTTAGAATCCTATATATATAAAGGAGGTCTTGTCATTTGTATCATCCAAGAATTTTTCAATTATGTAATGTAAAGGAGGCTTCCCCCTCGAAGAGGATACTTTTTATGTCGTTGATCTATCTTTTTGTGAGTTGGTTGCATAACATAAAACTTGCTAAGGGGGAACCAAATATTGATGCAAAACCCAGTGCTACCATTTCCACCACGAAGGAAAAATTGAGCCTGAATATCTAGAGGAGAATGAGTGTCTCTTCCACTCATAGATGTGGGTGAGGGGTGCTCCAATGAAATTCATTGTCAAAAGTGGGAGTAAAAAAAAACTCATCTCAGTAGAATTCATTAAGAAGTTGGGCCTACTAACAACACCAGACCTACAATCATTCACCATTGAGTGGCTACACCAAGGGTGATATCTTAACGTCAGCCAATAGTGTTGTCTGCCTATAGCATCAAGCCTTTCACAGACAACATATTCTGTGATCTTACTCACCTTGAATTTTTTGATGTTTTATTAGTCCAACCATACTTGTGGAAGAATCATGATTTGTATGTTTCCAAAACTTGTACTATCCTTATTACTTTGGAAAGAAAATTATAGGATACCAGAGGTAGCCCCACATTCTACCATTTCATTGATCTTTGCTAAGAAATGCAACAAGCTCATCTCCTAGACTGGGAAATTTGTTTTCTTCCTTATTCACCCTCAAACTAAGGGGAATATCATGACCACATCCACGACATCCTAAAAGGTATCCTCCATGCAACATAAGCAATTCAATAAGGTCATGGAAGTGTAGAGGGACATATTCTTCTCATCCACTGGGGTACCTTTGCACTGTTAGGTCAAGCATTCGATTGGTTTGACCCCTAGTGTACCTATACCTAATGGGACAATCTACCACTACTCTATTTTAAAAAATAAAAATATCAAGTGGCAGATCTAGGAGTTGCTATGAAAAGGGCACATACGACCAAGTTCCTCACCTTGTGGGAGCCCAATTGTAATTTTGTAGAAAAAAGATGGGACTTGGGAGACTCTACATTGGTAATTGCACACAAAAGAAAATCACAATTGGGAACAAATACCTGATCCCATGGATTGATGACCTTCTTGACTAGATCAAGGGGGCTAAGTACTTCAATAGGAATTATTTGAAGGTCGACTATCACCAAGTTCCAATAGAACCCACAGATGTATGGAAGATCGCCTTTAATTTGCCGAACGATCACCATAAATAATGGTCCACATACCTACAATAATTCTATTTGAACATTAAATACAAAAAGGGTAGCACCAATCATGTCATAGATTGCTTTAGCCCCCACCTAATTGTGGCATTGAGAACAATTCTCAAATATTATGGGAATGAGACCTTTGGATCACCACAGCTATATGAAAATGACTCAAATTTCACTGCCATCTATAATATATTGATGGTTGGAAAGGAATTTCTATACTTCCACCTTAAGGATTTACTGTTGTGTTATTTAGGACATATTTGTGTTCCTTCAAGAGAGCATGCCAAGTTGATTTTGGAGGCCCATTATAGTTGGGTTGTAGGACACTTTGGTGAGGAGAAGATAGTGGTAGTACTACCGAAGTATTTTTATTGGCCAAAATTCTGACATGATGTTGGAAAATATAACAAATCTTGCACTTCCTATGCCATCACCAAGCCAACCATTAAGAAGAAGGACTTGTACACTCCTCTGCCTACTCCTAATCGGCCTTAGGATTCCATCTCCATGGACTATATTTCTTGCTTTACTTCTACCAAGCATGATAATGATTTTGTATTTGTGGTCATTGATATATTTTCTAAGATGGCCATATTCGCTACCTCAAGAAGAGCATCATAGTAGAAGCCATTATCAAGCTCTTCTTCGAACAAGTGTGGGTACATTTTGGGATCCTATATGTGATTATATCAGAATGAGATAGTAGGTTTTTAAGCACATTATGGTTGATCCTTTGGTCATTTTTGGACACCAAGCTCACCATGTTGACTCCATTCCACCCCTAGAATAATGGCCTAACATAGTTCATCAATAGGATGATAGTACACATACTACACATGTACAACACTAAGCATCCAAAAACATGGGATGAGAGTCTCCTCTATGTGCATCAAAGCTATAAAAAAATTCTCCATATCTCAACTGGACACAACCCCTTTTAGGTGGGCCTGGGATTTCAATTATTGTGTCCCATTGATGTTTCAATGCATCTTGCAACTACACAGACATAATCTGCACATGTTCAATACAAAGTTGATAAGGCCATCAAGTTTATTTAACACATTCAACACATCCACCAACATGTTCATGATTTCTTGGATAAAGCTAATACTAAGTACAAACAACATCATGACCAACGTCGGGTGCCACATAAGTTTCAAGTGGGTGACAAGGTTTGGTTGCCTTTGCATAAGGAATGCTTTCTAGATCCCATCAAAAGCTTCAACCACTATGATACGAGCCTTACACCATCACCAAGGTTGTGGGTGACAACAATGTTGGAAATAATACTAAGAGGGGGGGTGAATCAGTATTATCAAATCAATATAACTTGTTCATTTCCATATTCAGATTCATATATGCTACTTCAGTTAAGGAAAGCTGCGTGTATACGCAACTGTGTGTAATGCAACAAGTGTATATCTAGTAAACCTATAATTCAGTTAGTTGCTTCATAATGAGTGCATCAGAACATTATTAACACTATGAATAGTAAACAGGAGCAGTAAAGCAGAGCAAATCATCACACATAAGCAACACACATGAACACCAAGATGTAAGGTGGAAACCCAATGTAGGTGAAAACCACCTGCTGCAATTCGTCTCTATCTTCTTTTAATTAGAAACTTCTTTTTACAATGATTCTGTACTGGTGCAGTCTTATACCAGTACGCAGGTTGCTACCTGTAGAAGGCTACAATCTTCTCTCGTTCTCCAGCTTCTCCTAGAAGGGAGCTACAACCCCCTTAGCTCTTGTACTAGCTGAGGTACTAGTACATAGGTGCTGACCTACAGAAGGCTACAACCTTCTCTTTTCTTCCAAGGACCACGTTTCATAAATTTTCAAATTGGATCCATGAATAACATAAATCAAACATCAAGTATATCTACATCAACCAATCTCCTTTGTACAAACCAACACTGAATCAACCAATCACTTCTTAGAATGTTATAACTAGAAAATAGTAACAGTAACTAGACACCAATTCTGAACCCAGAACGCTACAACAATAGACAGAAGTAGCTTAAACATATTTCATGAGATGTACGCTACTTCAATATGCAGAACCCTGCGTACATACACAGTTGTATTAAGGCCAACCAACATATAAGCTATCTTCACTTGCTGAACTCGCTTGTATACGCGCCTCTGATGTGCCGAACCTGCGTACAAATCTATAAAAGATATTTTACCCTTTTCACTTAATCAAACATTAGTTATACCCAGATTATTAGATTTGTAGATCTAATCATGTGCCAATTATAATAGATCAAAAATCACGCAATGATACTACTATTCAAGCCTTAAGATCTCAACCCATCAATAGAACTTATCCATATTTTAGTGCTCAGGTTCCTCCTTGGTTCAGATTCAACAATGTACCATAACCCCATTTTAGATCTTGCTCTTCATAATATATTCGAGACTTTTTGTTCATCCTTTGCCTAATGATCTCCTTCCCTTTCTATAGTCTTAGGCCTTACTCAATACTATGGTCCAAAACCATTTAGAACCAATACTAGGGACCCAATACCTGGGTTCATCACTTTAGATGCAATACCAAGGTCCAAAACCATAGGTTCAAATATAACGGACTAAATACCATGGACCAAAAATAAGTTTTCCCAAATGTACGTGCTTTTCTCTGCATGAAAGTGCGTGCATACATATACGCATCTTTTGATCACCTAACCTGTGTGTACACGCGACTTGGTTAAGAGGACCCTACGTATATCTCTTTTTCTTTTATTTTGAGAGCCTGAACTAAGATCTTCCATCTGAGTGAGTTGCCATCAAGGACAACACCTATGACATAGCACCAAACCTTTGTCATAATGCCAACAATCTCCCCCTTTGGACTTGATGGCAACCCCAAGTCACTCAAAGTCATTCTCCCCCTTTGTCATCAAGGGAAAAGGGTTATACTCCCCCTGAGTACATGATGAATTCTCTGCTCTGTTGTGTTGTCCAAGCTCCCCTTGATAGTAGGCAAGGTCTACAAGAAGATGTTCTACAAGAAGGAACATGACTTTATACATCATAAATTACCTTCCTATCACTAAAGACTCATACATACATCCATCTCCCAACCAAGTGGGAATATACCAATATTGACTCATTCACCCAACCAAGTGGGGATACACCAAGAATTTACACATGATAAAACAATAACATTACATCATCCATCCCAGGTGTAGTGGGGAAACCAAGATAGGCCGTTACATGACCTTGATAAGAAAAGAAATACATGACATAGAGACGAAATATCTACAAAAAGACTATGATAGTTATCAACAACTGTCATCAACAACATCTGTCAATCATCATTCAGAACAACAACCATGTTCTCCCTCTGCAGCTGTTCCACCTGAAATCAAAACAACTATGAAATTGAACCAAGATCTTCTAAGATAATGGCAACAATGCATTATTATAAGAATATATGCTCCCCATGAACCTGTGCCAGGTGGTCTCTGTCAGACCCATATTAGACTCTTTTCATCCTGAGCCTGGCCCACTATTTGTCTTCAAACCAACATATACGCGACTGAAACCACATAAACTGGCATATGTACATGGATTCTCCTCATTAAACTCACGTACAACCACTTTTCTCTGAACCAGATAAGTTTCAACAATAAGATGATGCATCAATTACTCCCATCTTTTGTCTGAGGTATTCAAATGTCTCCCTAGGTAGTGGTTTGGTGAGTATATTAGCAACCTGTTCCTTGGAGGGAACATACTCCAATTTGACCTTTTGTTCAAGCACTTGTTCTCAGAGAAAATGATATTTGATAGGTATGTGCTTGGTCTTTGAATGCATGACTAGATTTTTTGAAATGCTGATTGCACTTGTATTATCACAAAAAATGGAGATAGGTCGAGTACAAGTGATTTGAATGTCTTGCAATGTTTGCATCATCCAAAGGAGTTGTGTGTAGCAAGATGCAACAGCTACATATTCTGCTTCAGCTATAGGTAATGCAATTGAACTTTGTTTCTTGCTAAACCAAGATACTAATCTGGAACCCATAAAGAATGCACCACTAGTGCTTTTTCTATCATCCATGCTTCTTGCCCAATCTGCATCTGTATATGCATGAAGTGTGAGATCTGTATCTCTAGGATACCATAAGCCATAGTTTTGAGTTCCTTGAAGATACTTGAAAATTCTCTTAATAGCCTGAAGATGAGTTTCCTTTGGATTTGCCTGAAACCTTCCAACTATTCCTACTACATGCATAATGTCTGGTTGGGTACTTGTTAGATAGAGAAGACTACCAATCATGGATCTATAGGTTGGTTGATGTACTACTACTGATTCATAATTTGCGCTGAGGCTGCATCCTATTACCATAGGGGTACATACTGGTTTCGAATCCTCCATCCCATATTTCTTCAAGATCTGCTTGAGATACTTGGTTTGTGATAGAAAAATATTGTCTTTGTTTTGTTGGACTTGTAAACCAAGAAAATATGTGAGCTCATCGAGCAAGGACATTTCAAATTCTTTTTGCATCACCAAGGCAAAGTTTTGACTCATGTCTTCTTCATTTCTACCAAAGATAATATCATCAACATACACAACAAGTATTAGCAACTTATCATTGTCAATTTTTATATATAGATTGCTATCTGTTGATCCTTTTGTAAAACCTTGTTGATGGAGGTACTTATCCAATCGATAATACGAAGCCCTTGGAGCCTATTTAAGGCCATAGAGAGCCTTTTTGAGTTTGCATACAAGTTTTGGATCATTTCCAAGGATAAACCCATCTGGTTGCTCAATATACACTTCTTCATCCAAGTCTCCATTCAGAAAGACAGATTTCACGTCCATTTGAAATACTTTGAACTTCTAAAATATAGAAAGAGAAAGGAACATTCTTATGGCCTCAAGTCTAGCAACTGGTGCAAAAGTTTCTTCAAAGTCTATACCTTTTTGTTGAGCATACCCTTTACAAACAAGTCTGGCCTTGTTTCTAATCACATCTCCATTTTCATTCAGCTTGTTTTTGAATATCCATTTTTTCCCTATGACATTCTTATTGTTTGGTCTAGGAACCAACTCCCAAGTGTTATTCTTTTCAATCTGCTCAAGTTATTCATTCATGGCCTTGACCCAACATTCATCTTTGCATGCTTCACTTACATTTTGTGGTTCAGTGGAGGAGAGGAATGTTAGATAGCTTGAAGCTTCTGAAATAGTTCTTCTTGTTTGTACACCTGCCTCTTTCTGCCCCAAAATTTGATTTTCTCGATGATTCTTCTGAACATACGTAGATGGAGTCTTTTCTTCTATCCTTATCTATTCTTCTGGTGCCTCATGAGTTTCTTATTCATCATAAGTCTGATTTGATATTGAAGGATAGTCCTCATCATCTTCGAAATTTTCGGATTTTACCTACCTAGGAATGTTTCCTTCTTCATCAACCACTACATCAATACTTTCAGCAATTTTTCCAAGTTTTTTATTGTAACACTTATATGCTTTGTTGTGGGGAGAGTAACCAAGGAGAATGCCTTCATCTTCTCTAGGTTTAAACTTGCCAAGGTTTTCATCAGTCCTTTTGATGTAGCATTTGCTTCCAAAAATTTTGAAGTATTTTACTGTGGGAGTCTTACCATACCAAAGTTCATGAGGAGTTTGAGTGTTGTTTACTGAACGTTTGTCTTATTGAGAATAGTAACTGCAGCAAATGCAACTTCACCCCAGAAGGTTGTGGGAGTTCTAGACTCATCAAGCATAACACGAGCCAATTGTTGAACCATTCTGTTCATCCTTTCCACTACTCCATTTTGCTGAGGAGTCCTTGTAGTAGAGAATTCCCTTTTTATTCCATGTTCGTCACAAAAATCGAAAAATTCATCTGAGGTAAATTCCCGTCCTTGATCAGACCTGAGGCATTTGATTCTACGATCTGATTCGTTTTCAACCAAGGCTTTGGATGCTTTGAACTTTTCGAAATCTTCATATTTATGCTTCATAAGTCCTATCCAACACATCCTAGAAAATCTGTCAATGAACAGTATAAAGTATTCTTCTCCTCGAGGTGACCTTTTCCTAGATGAACCACATGCATCAATATGGACAAGTTCAAGTGGCCTACTAGCTAATCCTTCCTTCTCAGGGAAATTAGTTCTAGTTTTCTTATCAAACTGACATGATTTGCATATTGTATTGTCTGGAATTTTGATTTCAGGGAGATCCCGAACCGCATGATATTTGCATGCTTTCCTTATCTGAGAGAAGCTTAAATGCCCCAATCTTCTGTGCCATAGCTAGTGTTCATCATTCTTGCTTAGATAGCATTGTTGTTGTCCTCCTTTAAGTATGTCTAAATTATTTGGTGTTCTTATGCCTTTGATCACTGTTTCTCCTATATCACGCTCACGAATAGTACATCCATTTGATTGAAATATTACCTCATTTCCTTGATCACACATTTGGCTAACACTCAATAAATTATGCTTTAAGCCATCAACATACATAACATTTCCCACTTTGACCTTTTCCTTCAAAATAACAGAACCTTTACCTTTTATGAGTGTAGGGGTGTCACTTCCAAATGAGACCTTCCTTTCCTTTTCTAAGGCGCTATATGACTGAAGTTTTTCTTTATCACCTATCATATGTTTTGAGTATCCACTGTTGATGTACCACTAATTTTCCTCCCCTTCCGCTATAAGGCTATACCACATCTTTTTTTATTGTGGATCCTTCTTTCTCCATGTTTTGGGACTTAATGAAGCTTGCTCCTTCTGAGTTGTTTGCTGAAACCTACTCCTACATTCAGAATTTTCATGACCAAAGTTGTTACAAATAGAACATTCTATTTCATTTCCGAGAGTAGAAAAGTTATTGTAGGTCCTTTTCATGATCCCAATCATACTCCTTTGTTTTTGAGCTTCTCTATTCATGACGGTCTTATAGGCAACACATTGAGCAGCTTTGTGACCAAAATTATGACAAGAGAAACATTGGCCAATGGAGAAATTCCTGTGATTATCAAACCTGCCAACCAAATGATTGTAATTTCCATTAACATCCATTCTTGAGGAAAATTGAGAATGATTTACCTGTGGTTTGTAGCTTTTGTTCATCCTTGAAGTATATTACCACCGATTTAATTGATGATCTTTGTTCATTCTTGAAGTAAATTGTCCCTGATTTACCTAGTGATCTACATTATGCTTTGGTTGTCGATTGTCAACCTGTTCACCTCTCCTTGCTGCATCAAGATAACTTTTTGAGGTGGATGGCATCTGAGCTTGAGATGCTTCTTTAGTATATCCAAGACCCATCTTGATTAGAGGAGAACGTTGCACTTTGATAATCTCATCTAAAGTTTCAGATCCTTTAGCAAATCTAAGATTAAGAGCTTTTGATTTCTCAATATCTTTTCTAAGTCCCACAATTTCACATTCTAAATTTTCATTGTGTTTTTCTCTTTCAAAAAGTTGGAATGTCAGAGTATCTATAATCATATTATTTTTGTCCAAACAAATTTTAAGTTTAGAAATTTCTTCATAAAGACCTTCTTCATCTATAGCATCCAAGAAATCATCATCTTCAAAGGCCATCAAAAGTCTATAATCATTGCATTGTTCATCTTCATTACTATTTGAAAATCCATCACTGTCTTCATGTGTATAATAGCTCTTCTTATATTATGTTTTCTATTCCATATAACAGGTTCCTTACCTTTGTCAAGCTTATCTTTATGAGGACATTTGGCAGCATAGTGATCGACTCTTCCACAAGCAAAACATTTGAAAGGTAGCTTACCTCTGAATCTTCCAGATCCTCATTGAAGGTTCTTGAAAAAGTTTGATTCTTCCTCTTCTTCTAACATATGTCCCGAATCATTGTAATCTCATTTTCCTGAGGCTTTGAATGCGGCTTCTCTCTTGTTTGATGGTCCCCCTTTTCTCATTTCATAAGCAGTTAGGATTCCGTGCAGCTGTGACATGGTAATGCTTTGTAGATTATGTTTTTCTTCTATGGCAGAAACATTTGATTCAAACTTAGAAGACAAAGATCTTAGAACCTTTTCAACCAAAACAACTTCTTTTATTTATTCACCCAAGTTTTTCATACAATTAACAATCTCATTTATACATAGGAAATAGTTAGCCACACTTTCATCATTGTGCATTCTAAGATTTTCATATTGAATTCTGAGAGTTTGTAGTTTTGCTCATTTTACCTGAACATCTTCTTCATAGCTCAGAATGATCTTGTCCCATTTTTCTTTTGCGGTTTTGAACTGCATAACCTTGACGAATTCTGATTGAGATAGACTTCCTAATAGAGTATTGACAACCTTTGCATTTGTTTAATACTGCTTCTTACCAGTCGTATCTGTGGGAGTTGCTGATGGAAATGTGTATCCTGTTTCCACGATATCCCAGACTTCTATACGAAGAGATTGAAGATAGGCTGTGATTCTTACCTTCCAATAGACGAAGTTTCTCCCATAAAAAATTGGTGGCCTAATCGATGCCTCTTTTTCGTAGTTGCTCATGATGATAGATCTTCCTTCAAGCAGTCAAGCTTCTTCTTAAGGACCTGGATCTGATACCAATTGTTGGAAATAATACTAAGAGGGGGGGTAAATTAGTATTATCAAATCAATATAAATTTTTCATCTCCATATTCATATTCATATACGCTACTTCAGTTAAGGAAAATTGCGTGTATACGCAATTATGTGTAATGCAACAAGCGTATATCTAGTAAACTTATAATTCAGTTAGTTGCTTCTTAATGAGTGCCTTAGAACATTATTAACACTATGAATAGTAAACAGAAGCAGTAAAGCATAAAAAATCATCAAACATAAGCAACACACATGAACACCAAGATGTAAGGTGGAAACCCAATGTAGGTGAAAACCACCTGCTACAATTCGTATCTATCTTCTTTTAATTAGAAACTTCTTTTGACAATGATTCTGTACTAGTGCAGTATTATACCATTACGTAGGTTGCTACCTGCAGAAGGCTACAATATTCTCTCGTTCTCCAACTTCTCCTGGAAGGGAGCTACAACCCCCTTAGCTCTTGTACTAGCTAAGGTACTAGTATGTAGGTGCTGACCTACAGAAGGCTACAACCTTCTCTTTTCTTCCAGGGACCACATTTCATAAATTTTCAGACTAGATCCATGAATAACATCAATCAAACATCAAGTATATCTGCATCAACCAATCTCCTTTGTACAAACCAATACTGAATCAACCAAACACTTCTCAGAATGTTGTAACCAGAAAATAGTAACGGTAACCAGACACCAATTCTAAACCCAAAACGTTGCAGCAATAGACAGAAGTAGCTAAAATATATTTCATGAGATGTACACTACTTCAATATGCAGAACCCTGCATACATACGTAGTTGTATTAAGGCCAACTAGCGTGTATGTTGTATTCACTTGCTAAACTCGCATGTATACCCGCCTCTGATGTGCCAAGCCTGCATACAAATCTATAAAAGATATTTTACCTTTTTCACTTAATCAGACATCAGTTATACCCAAATTATCAGATTTATAGATCTAATCATGTACAAACTATAACAGATCAAAAATCACACAATGATACTAGTATTCAAGCCTTAAGATCTCAACCCATCAATAGAACTTATCCATCCTTTAGTTCTCCGGTTCCTCCTTGGTTCAGATTCAATAATGTACCATAACCCCATTTTAGATATTGCTCTTCATAAGATATTCGATACCTTTTGTTCATACCTTTTCCTAATGATCTCCTTCCCTTTTTATAGTCTTAGGCCTTACTCAATACTATGGTCCAAAACCATTTAGAACCAATACTAGGGACCCAATACCTAGGTTCAACACTTTGGATGCAATACCAAGGTCCAAAACTATAGGTTCAAATATAACGGACTAAATACCATGGACCAAAAATAAGTTTTCCCACATGTACACGCTTTCCTCTGCATGAAAGTGCGTGCATATGTATACACGTCTTTTTATTTCCTAACCTGCATGTACATGCGACTTGGTTAAGAGGAACCTGCGTATATCTCTTTTTCTTTTATTTTGAGAGCCTGAACTAAGATCTTCCATTTGAGTGAGTTGCCATCAAGGAAAAAACCTATGACATAGCGCCAAACCTCTGTGATAATGCCGACAAAAAATTTTGATTTAACTATCCCACAAATCCTTATTCAATGTTAACTACCTTTGACCATACGTTCCACCATTGTTGGACACATTAGAAATTGTTGAGACGCTATCACCAATAGAGTTCGACCCATATTGCATTGAAAAAACCAAAACTAATCATATCATGGAAACACAAATTAAGAACACACACCAACATAGGATCCAACTATATTGGGTTGTTAAAGTTGTTCAGCGCCTGCACCAAGGCAAGTGGCTCATTAGGGACCAAGTTCAACAAAATTTTCCTCACCTCATGGAGGCACTAAATGCAATGGGGACCATTTCTTTCTAAGAATGGAGGAATGGTCTAGGCGGATATTGGTGGTCACTAGCCTATTCCACTTCCAGCCCCACACTATTTTGTATCAGTTTTCTATTTTTCTGCGTAATTTTGTATTCCGAAAATTTTCTAGTTTTGGCATATTTTGGGTCCTAAACTTTTGGATCCATTTTGAGGTCTGAGAAGGCATTTTTTGGGGAAACCAGAAAATATGGATTATAGATCCATGTTTGTAATAAAAAAATTATCCTTGGATAGACCTTTCTAATAGAATATCATACTTTCCAAATGGAAATTATATGCCAAAGTTATGACCTCGGGAATTTAATATTCCAACTAACCCCATCGATGCCCATACCTTTTGGTGCTTCATCTCCTAGGGTTAGGTTTTTGGATTTTTAGGGTTTCCTAGTGTTTATTCATGATAAAAATGCCTCTAAGCCTAATTGTAACATAGTTAAGAAGGCATGTAGTTGTCACATCCCTTCTCAGAGATAAGCTACCATCGCCCGAGCTAGTTTTACTTCATTCTACATATAAACAATTTCCAACATTTGTTATTTATTAATTAAAGTTTAGTTTCACTACATATCTTTGTTTCTATTCTAAATTTGTATTTCATTATGTTCCTTCATAAATCTAGATCGTGTTCAAGGTATAAGGATTTTGTTTTTCTATGAATGTCCCCAATGAGGTTGGGGTATGAGTTGTGAGTCAAACTTCTTAAACCCTTGCAAGACCATCCTCTTCAACCCCAATGACCTCCCATGGTGGAAGAAATGAATGATGAGGGAGTAGGATATCCTCTCAAATTATTGCCTGAAGAAGCCTTCAAGTGACAGTGGATCAAGATGATGGATAAATTTTCATAGATCCTTCAATGGATAACAATGGGAAACACATCTTCATACAATAGTTACTTCAGATGTTTTGCCCCCTTTAAGATACAAGTTAATTTTTAAATTTCCATATTTGAAGGCCAGATAAACACATATGCTCTAGATAAATGGTTAAATTTACTGGAAGGATATTTTTCGGTCCATAATTTTTTCGATAGAGAAAATATTATTTTTTCACTCCTTAAGGTTGCCCCCCATGTCAAGGACTGGTGGGAAAGTTAATGTGATCAAAGGGATGAGGAGGAATCCTCATTAATTTCAGCCACACCCTCTTGGGACTCTTTCTGGGATGGTGTTAAGGAACAATATCACCCTGTTGGGAGCTACGAAGACAAGTACATAAAATGGACCACACTACAACATGAAAGGGACCAAGAAGTGTTAGAGTTAAAGAATATCTTTAATACCCTATGTAAAAAGCTGGGTATCAAGTACTTTGAGTGACATCTAGTGCTCAATTATTATGGTTTTTTTCACAAATACATCTAGGTAGAAATGGAGTTCATGGGCATCTCTACACTTGGTGCAACATACTGATCAAGATCAAGTAGAAATTTAAACAAAAGAAGCAAAACTTTCGATTTGTGAATCTAAAGTAGGAAAAGGGCACCTCTAAACCTCAAAACAAAGGACAAAGCCAAGGTAGAATGACCTAGGACAACACATCAAAGCCACAAGAAAATAATAATAATGGGAAGATGAAGAGAGACATAGGAAAGTATGTGTTTTCTATAAGAGCCCCACTCAAAACTTAAGTCAATGTCACACAAAGTAGTCATTGGTGGCCAAGTTGAAAGCTTCATAGGTAGACACATGTTCCAAATCTAAGCTAGAACCCAACAAGGGGACAAGAATCATTGATGCAGAACCAAATGCCACCATTTCTACCACCAAGGTCAAGAAAAGTGAGCCCAAAAATTTACAGGAGGGTGAGCATATCTTCAACTCACGCACGTGGGTGAAGGATGCTCTAATATAGTTCATTATCGATAGTGGGATTCAAAAGAACATCATCTCATTAGAAGTCATTAATTAGTTGCTTATGTTGACAGCAACACACCTACATTCATACACCATTGATGGCTCCACTAAGGGTAAGATCTCCACGTCATCCAGTATTTCTGCCTGGCCTATAGTATCTAGTCTTTCATGGATGAGGTATTGTGTGATGTTTCTTGCCATGATGTTTGTGATGTTTTATTAATACAACCATACTTGTGGAAGCATAATGTTTTGTATGAGTCCAAACATCGTACTGTTATTATTGTTTTGGATAGAAAAATATACAAGATATTTGATTAGTCCCAGCTTTCACCATTTCGTTGATCTCTACTAAGCAATGCAGTAAGATCATCTCCCAAAATGGGAAATTTGTTTTCTTCCCAATTCTTTCTCAAAGTAAGGGGAATATCATGGCCATATCCATGAACGCCAAAAAGGGCTCCTCCATGTAGCAGAATCAAATGGATAAGGTCATGGAAGAGTAGAGGGACATCTTCTCCTCACCCACAGGGGTACCTTTGCACTTCTAGGTCAAGCATTCAACCGATCTGACCCTCGGTGCACCTCTACCTAATGGGTCAATTTATTATCGCTTTATTCTAGAAAATGAAGAAATCAAGTAGTAGATCCATGAGTTTCTACAAAAATGGAACATCTTACCAAGTTTCTCACCTTTTGGGATCCCATTTGTACTTGTGCAGAAGAAAGATGGGACCTGGAGACTCTACATTGATTATCGAGCACTAAACAAAATCATAGTTAGCAACAGATACCCAATTTGATATATTAATGACCTTCTTGACTAACAGAAGGGGTATAAGTACTTCAACAAGATTAATTTGAAGTTTGACTATCACAAAGTTCAAATATAGCCCATAGATGTATGGAAGGTTGCTTTCAAGTCCGAGGAGGGTCTCTTTGAATTGTTGGTCATGCCATTCAAGTTGAAAAATTCCCTTACAAATTTTTATGAGGTTTATGGATGACATATTGTGGCCTTTCACAAACTCATTTGTAGTTTTATGTTTGGATGATATATCCATATTTAGCAAGAGTTGAGTAGAGCACTTGCAACATATTTGATAGGTCCTTCAAACCCTGTGGCAGCACAAGCTATGTGCTAACTCGAAGAAATGCTCCTTTGGCATGGACTAGGTATAATATATGAGCTACATAATTAATGACCAAGGCATGTGTGTGAATTCATCCAAGATCAAATTCATTCAGGATTTCCCAGCTGTGATGATTCTAACATAGCTTTTCTTCTTCTTGGGCCTTGCTAATTTCTATTAGAGATTCATGTTGGCGTTCTCTCATATCACCTGTCCCTTGAGTCAAGTTATCGAGGGCAAAGGAAAAACAAATTTGTTTTGGTCTGAGTCACAACAAAAGATGTTAATTGAATTGAAACACCACTTTTTCTTTGCAATAGTCCTCACATTTCTAGACCTGTAATACCCATTTTAGATTGATACATATGCCTCCAATTATGATATTGGTGTAGTCCTCACTAAGGGAATCCAATGGCCTATCACTATGAGACATTCTTTTATAATATTAGAAGGTACCCAATCTATGATAAGGGAATGTATTTTATCATGCAAGCCTACTAGCAATGGAAACATGATATTCTAGGGAAGGATACAACCATCGACATGGATCATTAGCCCCTTCAACTTATGCAGAATACAGGGGGAGTTTCATAACGATCACGATAAAAAATGGTCCACATACCTACAACAATTCCATTTGAACATTAAATAAAAGAAGTGTAGCACCAAATATGTTGCAGACTGCCTTAGTCAGCCCCTAATTATGGCACTAAGAACAATTATTAACTCTTGTGGGAATGAGACCTCTGTATGGGCCCAACTATATGAAAATGGCTCAGATTTCATTGTCACCTACAATATGTTAATGACTAGAAAGCTAGTTCCAAACTTCCACCTCCACGATGGACTGTAGTGCTATTTAGACATATTTGCATCCCTTCTAGTGAGCGTGCCAAGTTTATTTGGGAGGCACATTACAGTCGAGTCTCAGGACACTTTTGAGTGGAGAAGACAACATCAATACTACAGAAGTATTTTTATTCACTAAAACTTTGATAGGATGTTGGAAAATATATCAGATCCTGCATTTCCTATGCCATCATCAAGCAAACCATTAAGAAGAAAGGTATGTACAGTCCTCTACATACTCCTAATTGGCCTTGGGAATCTGTCTCCATGGATAATATGTCCATCCTTCCTTCTATCAACCATGGTAATGATTGTGTGTTTGTGGTATGTTATAGTCCATTTTGTCACATTTGATCAATGAGCCTCCTAATGGGATCAATCAACATCCTATTCCCCACTGTCACCTTCTTGCACAAAGTCCTAAGAATTTACCTTTCATTTACTAGAGTTTCATCCCTAAATGACTTCATCTAAGCTAGTTTGAAAATCAATGTTCCCTATAATCCTACTGGGGTGTGTTCACCAGCAAGTTTCTCCGCTATGGCTTGCACTGGTCACCCGCAGGTTGCTGCCCTTTGCACCAATGTTAGTTTTAGAAATTTGGGAGAATGACCAGGATTCTGTAAGCTTCCCCTTCTAGGAGTTTCCAGAAGTTGTTTTAACTATTTACCTTGGATAAAACATTCAGATCCTATTCTTCCCTACATTGGAGTTTTCACCACTTATCCTTTAATCATGTCCCTCAATCAAAGGTGGATCTCTTACCCTAGATTGGTAATTGGATAAGAAATCCCAACTTACCCCACTTCTCTATATATTCCCAACCTTGTATGTGGTTGGGGGTTGGCTTCTGGAGAGTGATTCTACCCTTATGTTGTTGTAGTGAGTGGTCATCATCTCATGCATTTAGGGTGATTGGAGGTGCATATTATAACAAGGAAAGGACAAGTCAACAACTTGGACGAGCTCTTTTACAAGATCAACTGCTACTTATGGTTGTAATCTCCTTTCATTTATATTAATGAAAACAATTCATTGTTTTCATATATGTGATGTTGTTATTTTACTTATTTCAATACCGTGTTGATCTATTGAATGAAGTACTTAGATGATACTACATAGATATCATAGCTTCTTGGCTTGTGTTATTGACTGTGTAGGTACTAATTTTGGAATTCGGAGCTAGGATTAGAGCTTCCAAGCTAAAGGAGTGAATTGCACAAAGGAATCCAATATTCCTCACTTTGTCATCTATTTACTTTAAGGAAAACCATTGTGTTGATTGTCTCTCTATTGTTCTAGGTTAACCACCAACCTAGGGGAGATACTTGTGCTAGGAATTGTAAATATCGTATAAAAAATTGGAGATAATACTACGGAACAAAGTATTCCCTTGTTGGTTTTATTTTCCATTGTGTTTTATTATCTCCTTGACAGACCTTTGTTGTATCATCCAACCAAGAACAAACCTAGGAAGTGATTTCATTGAGCCTTTATTCCAATTTTTGTGTCAGAATCCTCATTTGGGAAATTTTAAGGTCTAAAATGGGCATCCTAAGGAAATTATAAAATAATATTGGAAATAATAAAAATAATATTAGATTACATCATCAAATTTTATAGGGAAAAAAGGAAAAACTATTTCTTCAACTCGTATTTTCAACTTATCTCCCTATGGTTTTACTCAAATTTCGAGTGGAAATACTCGTTGGATGCAAAATTTGATTCCTCATCCAAGGAGTACCTATGTTAGCATACTTTTGATGGACCCGACTACATTAAAAATCAAAAATACATGAAATACGTGATTGCAATCATGTACTTTCATGTATTTCTAATTTTGCGTGTAGGAAGGTCCATTGAAAGTATGAAACATGGGTACTCCTTGGATGAGGAACTAAATTTTGCATCCAAGGAGTAATTTCACTCGAAATTTGAGTAAAAACTTAGGGAGATAAGTTGAAAATATGAGTTGAAAAAGTAGTTTATTATTTTATTATTTTTTATATTTTTACTTTTTTACTCTAAAAATGGTGAATCATCCCCCATGGTTGATATCATCATATTGAATCCTATTAGTTCTTATAAATTTATTTTGGTTGTGTTGATGGTGTTGGACCTGCCAACATAAGGGGATCTCCCCAGTATGAAGTCCCAAATATACATCACACCATTTGGTGTAGGAGTCCCATCCAGTACGATGGCCTGGTTTCCATTATCTTAAAGATATGCCTTATCTCTTGCTTGTTAGCATATGAGAGTGGTTTGCTTTGTCTTTGAACAGTGAGGTTCACGTGCCTAGTGTGGGCCAGTGTTACTTGTGTTAAGTTTCTTTCACTGTAGAGAGAGAGGGTGGCAGTGAGTCTCAAGTCAGATGGGAGGAAGCCCAAACTCTGTTAGAAACACACAAAACAACAGGACGTGTGCAACTTCTGGAGGAGAAATCCACACAGATGTAGCAAACACAACACACAAGGGAAGATAACACCTACAACACTTAGTTGTCAATCCATGCGAGTGTGACGGTCATTCTAACAATTTTACGTGAATGGTTATGTATAATGTCTGGGGAGGTAACCAACATGGGCAGGACAGTGTTAACAACGTATGCAACACATTTTCATTAATATATGTATTAGAACAGTTGAATGAATTCAAGTGTTAAACACAGGTTAAAGCAACATGTATTACAAGTGTTGAAGATTAATCTTACAAATAGTTACAACACGTGTGAAAACATGCTGGGTTGTTAACATGATTTTGAATTAAGAGAACATTCCAAGACACATCAATACACCATACATCACTAACCCCATAGGTGGGGCGTTGCAGCCACTACTCACTCCTCAAAGAAAATATTACAGACTCTCAATGCTATGTGGGAGGATCCAAGGTGAAAAATCCCTTGCATGTACAAATGAGGGGGTATTTATAGCCAAGGGTGAACTAGCCCTTGTGATTGTTCAACTTCCCTCATGACTATTTGACTTTCATGTATTTTTAGATTAAATGACTCTTCACATTACAGGTGGGTCTCTTGGACTTCCACATTACATTACATTGATGGACAATAGTATGGCCCATAGTAGTGATGTGGCCAACATGACTCATGACACAAATCGACATGATAGTGTTGGTGTGTTTATGATGTTGCTAGTGTGCATGTTGAGCTACAGTGTTGCTAAGTGATGGATGTCCTCTTGGTGTATCACAGCTTCACCTCTGCATGGAAATGTGTGCAGAGTCCTCGATGGTCATTGGTTTCACTTGATGTTGCATGTGCATGTTTCTCCTCACTTGTACTTTGGCATGCTTTACATGTACATCCATTCACAAAAATATCTCCTCGCATGTTCATCCGTTCGTCCTTTTGCGAACACATCTTAGCATGATCATCTATTCGTGAACACAACTCCTCGCACACATTATTTGTTCATTCATTCGTCTGTTCAGGAACACATATCTTTACATGCATCATTTATTCGTCCATTCACGACAACATCCTTTTGCATGTACTCTACTTGTTCATCCCATCTGTCGTTCAGTCATGTTTATTCATGTACTTGTATCTATAGTCACTCATGACGAGACAACGTCAAATCCATAAACCTCCTAGCCTACCATGATGCATGGTCATTCACTTTCGGATGCAGGTGACTGGGAGAGAGGACAAGGTTGCGAAAATGTGTGAGGCAAGTTTCAAGCTAGGATGCGAGCTCCGGGCACTGTTGTTAAAAATTATGTAGAGGTCACTCGGGGACTAAGATGGACAATCCAAATCAGCAGTGAATGTCCACAGGATCTGGCTTGGTTGAAGGGTAAATCTGTGCAATTTTTGGAGGGGAGAAGTTCGATCAGCAGAGGGCCTTATCAGCAAAAAATGTGCAATTCCTAGAGGGAGATGGCAGCGGGCTATGAGGTTGTTGGAGACAAAAACTACACAATTGTTGGGAGGCTGATCTGCTAAATACTTTTGCGAAATTTATGAGTTGAGTAGGATGTTGGGTAGCTAAGGGGCTTGCTCATGATCTACACAGTTATCTAGGTGAGTAGTCAGTCAGCTGTCTGGGTGGCTGGTGTTAGTGTCAGTATTTTCATACTATCATTAGTGATCAAAAATGCTCTTTTCATATCATAATAGGGTCCCATTCTAAAAATTTTGTCATTCCACTAGGTCATCATGCAAAAATTTGGTCACCGAAGGTTGAATTAGGGTTTCCTTTACTCCTTTTAGAAATTTACCCCTTGCTAGATCAGTTCAACCTTGTTGAGTATCCATTGTCCATAAAGTTAATGACATCATGCCATCACATTAGTCATGTCATCTTGAAATTCAGTGCTTCAAGGACTAATTAGGTCTTTTAGGGTTTTTCATTTTCCAAGGTCCAAGAAAACACCATTTCACTAAATAAGGCCAACAAAGTATGAGATATAAGTAAATAATATCCCCTTTTCAGTTAAATAAGGGTTTACAAGAATGTAACCATGGTTGCTAAAATCCCAATTTTGATTTTAAGAAAGAAGTTAATTCCAGTTTGTAATTTTTATTTCAAAAGAGAGATGTAATAATTTTTATTTATTTATGTAATTTTATGTTTATCATATGTAATAAGTCACTATTTTTAGCTGTTTAATCAAACTCCATTGCCAATATCATCCAAACCAAAGTAAACAGTGAAGATTGCCAAAAATTTAGCATCATCCACCTGCAAAGGAAAAAGTCATAAAGAAAATTAGCAAAGAGGTCAAAAAGAGGTCAAATGAAACATCAGAAAGTGGGTTTGAAAAGCAAAATATCAAATTCACTCACCTACAAAGGACTTTTTGGCTTGAAAATCAGCTTCATTTTCCTCCTATCACTAATTGAGAAAACCCCAAGGGAGCCTTTTCACAATTATGGGCCAAATTAGTAGAAACGGGGCAGGCGTTGCATGTTTCCTTTTGGCGTTGGGCATTCTCTTCTGGCACTATGCATTTACCTAGTGCTACACACTCTATATTGGCGTTTCACATTTGTCCAGCAACGCTCCAGTCACCTCCTCAGTTCCTCCAAAATGCTTTCAATCACAATACAAGTAAGTAGTAGCTAAGGGATGTGCTTTTCCCCCTCCTCAAGTTGATTCCTAAGAGTTTGAAAGGTTTCATTGAAAATTTGGTTTAATTGTTATATCTAAACCCTAGATCTTCCCCATAAACTACCTTCCACTCTCATTCCCTTTTGCATGTATTCCTCTCCAATACATAGATCCCTTCACCCATCATATTCATATTTACCCTTCCCCAATATTTATTATTCCCTAAAAGTTATATTCCCCCTACCTTACACCTCCCTGGGGTTTGATACTAAACAACATGGTAGAGGAGGAATATAGACCACATAATGAGGAAGAGGAAAAATATAGGCAAGAATACAGGGAATAGAGGAGGCCACACAAAGGAGGCCAGATACACAAGTTTGAGCCCACATATCTCAGGGAACTTTTAGTATCTGCTATGATTGTGACACCCTTCAAATGGCTAGTCTGTTATGATTTCTGTGAGCAAGTGCAAGTAGTCCAACATCATCCTCAATTGACTAGGCTCTTAATTTCTATATGCCAAGACAACCAGGTCACTCTAGCAGGTATAAATTTCACTTTGTCTACTGCCAATATATCAGCTACCACCAGAATTCCAGATGTTGGGGAAAAATGGTTTAAACAAGGTGATTTGGAGAGGCACTATTATGAGCCTTACATGAAACCAAGGTACCGAAATGAAAGAAGGGGTTATTTTCCTTTTTCACACCTCCTTGACAGATATGCCTGAATGATGAAGATTATTACGAAATATTTTTCATGTGCAGGAAGATTCTCCAAGGTCTATTCTTATCACATCCAACTTTTAATGCATTTCACTAGGATAAACTTGCTCAATATACCCTACTATCTCTTCCGGAGTGTTGAGAAGATGGCCTACATTGCCCAAAAGAGGGAGTACAAAGATCAAATGAAGAGCCTATTTCATCATTCCCTCATTAGTAGCATAGTTGTTTACCATCTCAAGGAACTCAACATTGCATCGAGTACCTTCATAGCTAATCCCATATTCACTCATGCACCTACTCAAAATATTCAAAGCATCCCTTCATCATCTCATCCATCCACCTCCATTCCTCCATCTCATCCCATACATCATTCATCCTCATCTGATGAGTCAGCCACACCATCACCTCCATCATCACCATTTCATGAGCCTATTCAATCACCTAGCAAAGATGAAGGTAGAGAGTGTTGGGAAGAGATTCCCCCAAGAGTAGTTTTGGGGCTAAAAGCCCATGTTTTGGGACAATTTTGTAATAAATTTGTAAATTATGTGCATTTTGTGGTTGCGGAGTGTGAAGGTGTCAAAATTCATAAAGGGTTATCTGCCCTTATTTTGTAAAGTGTCAAGTCAGCTGTAAATATCTACCCATGGTCTATGGACCATGGGATTGTATAAAAAGGAGCTAAATAAGTAAGCTCTAAGTAGTGAAAAGTGAAAAAGAGAAAAAAAGGGAAGAGTTAGTAGTGAAGTAGAGTGGATAAGTCTAAGTGTTTTTGGTTCTTACTGTAGGTAAAGGATCTACATCTGAGTGCATAGAGGCCTAGAGTAAAAGTCCCCAGTTGAGTGTGCAGACCCCTGCAGCTGTGTGCACAGGGTGGATAGAGTCTATATTAAATTGGAGATATCAATAAAGAGAAGTATTATGCAATTACTATGCATTTAGTCTCTATTAATGCATCTGATTATATTGCGTTACAATCTATGTTTATATTGTAATTTTTATTTGATGCATGAATGTATGTGAATATAACTATTAATTAAACACAAGTAAGAATATTAGTTTATGTGATGATAACTATAATTGATTGGTAGAATAAGTAGAGACTTGAGATAACTTGGGAACTTATACACTACATCATCATAGAAGTGTGAAAGTACCTGAACCGTTGGTTAGGGCTACGTGAAGGTCAATCGTACAACTTCGTGGAGGTACTAAAGGGTAGGATAGAGGGTAGATCGATAAGCCCTAAGGCTTAGCGACTTATGTGAAGGCAGGGGCAGGGGACATAAACTAACATCACAACCATCTCAGGGTGCAGAAACTTGGTTCCAGCATTCCCCCATACTGCTTTGGCTGAGACTTCGGTCCACGCTCTGTGAGCTGATGCCAAAAGGGCCAGTAGTGCAGGGGTTTGTTTGGTTGACTAATGCTAAAACTATGTCAGGGCCCACAAAGCCAACAAATGGTTCTGTTGTCGGGATTTAGGCCTATTGAATTCTTTATTCAGCGCGGTTTGGATCTCTGCCAATGTATCATTTGGGTTAGAATTAGATTACTTGATGTACCAAGTTAGCATGTGATCCTGCAAAACACTAACAAACATTGCCTTCTTCATGTGATCATCTGTGATGCCCTGATCTTCCCATACAGCTCTTACAATGAGCTAGAACTAGTCTAGGTCCTCATTTCTCAAGCCCTTAAACAATGGAATCTTTACCAAATTTGTCATGTTGAACTATGGTGGAGGTGGTGTTGGTGTGGGCGAAGTCGCAGGTGATTGTGGTGAAGGTAGAGGTGGTAGTCATGGGAACCCGTGTTTTATCAACTGAATTTCACTTCGCGAAGAAGCCCGCACTACTCCCTTGTCATCACTCAAAGGAGGTGAAATCAGTGGGCTATATTCAGGACCCTTTCTTCCTTCATTCCTGTAAGTATTTCCACTTCGCATAGTGATCCGAACATCAAGGTAGGTGCATAACCTACTTTTCACACAATAACATCTTAATCCAAGTATTTAAAGACTTCAAGTACTTACCTTGTAGACCTTTGAAAAAGTGTCGCTCCACCTCGTTGTAACTGACTGAGGTATCGATAGTGAATTTAGTCACAAACCCTCCTATGATATGATTGATCCAATGATCGATAATGCGAGTGATCTTATCCTCAAAGGCTTCCAGTATCTGCACTAGCTCTGGGGTCCTGAAAATAGGACTGTAAAGCCTCCTCCTTCCTTGGTTATCCGCTAGCTTCGAGATCCACTCATATAACTCAACTAGAAAGGAAAAAAAAAAGATCTCATGGATTTTTGTATACAAGCACCTGTCTAGCCACTATTCCTTCATCAACTGCAGATTTATGTTTTCCTACGTCGCAAATTCATGGATCTTCCTATCCATCCAACCTTCAATCTAATTCTTAGTCGGATTCAATTGATACGACATCACACATCTCTGATGCAGATTCCAGTCCTGGCAACAGAACCATTTGTTGGCTTTGTGGGCCCTGAATTAGGTTCAAGATTAGTCTGCCAAACAAATCCCTACACTACTAGCCCTTTCAGCATCATCCCACAGAGCGCAGACCAAAGTCTCACCCAAAGTAGTATGGGGGGATGTGGGAACCAAATTTCCACACCCTGAGATAGTCGTGATGTCGGTTTATACCCCCTCTTCCTGCCTTCACGTAGATCAAGAAGACCTGAGGCTTAGTGACCTACGCGAAGGTAGGAACAAGGGGTATAAACTGACATCACGACCATCTCAACGTGAGGAAACTTGGTTCCAGCATCCCCCCATACTGCTTTGCATGAGACTTCGGTCCACGCTCCGCACATTGATGTTGAAAGGGCCAGTAGTGTAGGGATTTGTTTGGATGACTAATGTTGAACCTGGGTTAGGACCCATAAAGCCAACAAAGAGAAAAAGCACATTGAACATGGTGAGATCAACAAGCCTAAAACAGCTGGTTTGGGTACCTTGACATATACCTTTTAGAGAGGGCATAGGTAAGTGTTTCTTCCATATATTGTGGGAGGGGCCTTTCCTTCTTCATTAACAAAGTAGGTACTGAAGGGAAAGGAAAAAATGACAAAGGAAGAGATCCAACAATAGCAAGAGGACCTCCATGAGACAGAGAAAGATTTTCACTTAGTTGACCTAAGTGAAAATGATGAAAATGAGAGCACAACCATTGTCATCAAAGAGAAGAATGCACTCATAGGAGAGCTCTAGGTCAATTTACAAAGGGAAAAATATATCATCACATACTATGAGAAGGAAAACAAGCAATTAGAGACCAAACATGAGCTCATCGAGATTCAACTCATCAATGCAAAAAAGGAGGCTGAAAAGGCTAAGGCCTTACTTGATGAAGAATATGGAGAATACAGTGACCAACTTGAGGAACAGGTGCCAAGAAAAAGGCCAAGGATTAGAGGCCTAAAGAGAGCTTTGGATCTACAAAAACAAAAGGAGGATGAACTGGCTAATGAGCTCACCCTAAATGAGAAAATTTCCCAAATGGTAAATGAGAACCAGGAGCATTGGCTTGAGAGGGTGTGTTAGGTTCCTATACCAATAGGTGTCATTTTTTATGATTGACATTGATAAGGCCCAATATGTTCAAACCTTTGGTTGGTTGCAAAGGTGTTCCATATTCCAAGAAAACAAAAAATTAAAAAATTAAAAGAGGGTATGCCCTAAAAGAAAAATCAAAGGGCAAAAGAATGAAATGGTCAAGAAAAGGAAAGAAATGAACCCAAAATGAAACGACCAGGAAAGGGTGCTAGTCCAAAATACCACTACTATCCCATTTTTGAAGAATTTCATTGTGTGTAATCAGTTGAATTTTGTCACAGTTGATGGATGGCCAAACAGCTCAGCCTTGGCCAAGTCCATATTTAAATTTACTTGTCTTAGAAATAGAGAATAAAATTTTGTCCAAACAGTTCAAGCTTGGCAGACAAGTAGTTAGGTAGAGAAGCAAAGAGTCTCAACAACTAAACCTGAGCCCTTGGAAGAAATAAGGGTAGACTTAGGTAGGAGGGCAGCTAAAAGAAAAGAAGAGAATCAAGGTTCACTAGTTCAAATGCACCCAAGCAAGAAAGAAGGAAAAATGCTAGGATCAGTAGGCTGGGTAGGTAGTTTTGATGTTGCAGAAGCAAGTTCATGAATAATCTTGTCTTTCAAAGATGATCCATCTCAAGAATATCATACAGTATCATAACAATGGTTTGGTTACAAAACAGATGAAGCATGACTAACTCCCCCTCCTTCCCCTCTCAACAATCACTTACTAACATCCCCCAAGGACACTGAGATCTGTTCAGTGCTCTTAGTTCACTTCATTTCATGAAAAAGACTAAGTAAAACTATGTTTTTACTTGGGAAAAGAAAGCCACATTTCTTGTGTAAAATATTTCTTCTTTTGATTCTCCCTATAGCCTAAGTTTCACTATACAACTTAGCGCTCACTATTATATCATTTCAAAATTTCATATCGAGACATTAACTCTAGTATATAAATCCCTTGTAATTTTTTCCCATGCCCGTATTATATTTACCATAGAAACCCCCAAACTTTATTATTCCTGCCCCGATTTAGTTATAATCCATATTATTCTATTTTCGGGAATTAAATGGTTCGTCAAGAACCATGTAATAACACAACCCCGCGCAAATTTTTGTAGTCAATAAACCCCACGTTGTTTGATCAACCAACCCACATTGCAAACCATACAGAAAAACCTACCCCGCACGCAAATATTGAACGTTAATTAAAGCTGGATTAATTAATTGCTAATCCACCCGACAAAAAATATAACTTGCCCCAATGCTAATTAATTCATTATTTATTACCCAACCCCCATGCCATAACCCTCTGCCCACTCCATCAACCATCAACCGTCGGATCAAGGCCCGTAGATTGGACGGTGCACATCAATATCGGAACCCCTCCGATGACCGATCGTTAACTTCTGATGAAAAGTAGTTTTGCCGCCATACCACGGGACACGTGTTGCCCACCTAATATCATCGCATCCCCTCCACCCGAAGCAGCCTTTACCCCAAAAGCGATGCGGGGAATACCATTTACAGCCCCCACTGAACCCTCGATGATGTCACCTCCACGTCATCACCCATGTCATCTGCCACCTCACTTCCATGTCACCCCCATGTCATTCGACACGTCACCTTCTGTACCTCACTACATGACAAAATTTCATCATGCTGACGTCATCCAACTGAAAACGCCAAAACCTGCCAAAGTCAATTTTTCGTTAAAAAGCCCGTGAAAATGTCATTTTCATTCATTTTCACTTGTTTTCTCTGCACAACTCTTGCATGTGAACTACAACGAACTCGCCTCCAGAACTCTAGTCTGTCACCTCGACCACCATAATCTAGCATCCTGCACTGCAAATCAACAACCAAACTAGCGAATTACTGCAATGCGCTGCTAGAACAGGTATTTATCGTCATCCTGCTGGTAAACCCTATGAATTTCGATTTTCTTTGTAGAATTTTCCAAGCAACCCAAATTCTTGTTAAAATTCACTGTGTTACCTTCAGAAAAACACACCAGGACCACTTTGTTACCCACTTTTCACCAAAAAACCTACACATTTCGTGTCTCTCTATAGAATTCACCGAGTGAGCCGGTAAAAATAGGTATTTACCTAAAAACTTGTTCCTAAGCCCCCTGTTTTTAACTTTCCTCTACAAATTTTCCAAAAACGCACCCAAATTCAAGCTCAAATCATCAAGCTACTCTCAAGAGCATACCATTACTGCCATTTTTGTCCATTTTACCAAAAAAACCATGCAAGCTTAGTTTTCCACTATGAGATTCACCCAACAGGTTAAAATTCGAATTGACTTCATTTTTCCATTACCTAAGAAAATCCCCAAAGCCATTATTTTATTTACTTTTGCTACATAGACCCAAATTCCATATTGAAAAATCGCAGATAATTAAGCAATGGAGGCTCCAATGGCCCTGAATGTTGCACCTCTCAATGCTCCACACAAAGAATTGGAATGGATACCTCTAGCTGACAGGGATTTCCAGATTAATGACTTAATTGGGGGCAAGCCTCACCTCCAAGCTTTTTGTGAAATTAGGAATAGCTACAGGAACAATGCTGATGTCTATGGAATTTGGGAGTCCAACATGCCCATGTACTACCTCCCTTCAGTGAATGTATTCCCTGACCTCATCCACCAATGCCATGCCAATTATGAGCCCACTCAAAGAGCAGTCATGTCCCCTTCTAGAAATGTCCTCTTTTATATCACCCCTACATCCATCAATGAGATGTACTTTAAGCCAGCTCAACCTCTGACTCCTCTTTCCATGGGACATTTGATTGACCAAGGTGCCAAATTTCCCAGCTCAGAGATAACCAGATTGACTCAATTGTTCATGAGACCAAATTTCGAGCACATAGGCCCACCCCCTTATGTCCATGTTTGGTTCAATGAGGCAGGAAGATTCATTATAGACATGATATCCTACATCTTAGGATTTAAAAAAAGTGAGCATGTGGATGAGACCACATTAGTTTTATTATCCATGTTTACTCCAGGACAGCCCCCTGCTGTCAAATATGATAATGCCACCTTCATAGCTGATAAGATCCATGAGCAATTCATGAGCATGGATAGATAAAGAGTGTTTAAACATACATCATACATATATCATTTGTTGCTATATAATCAACCAAATAGTTTTCAAATTTCCCTCAAAAAATTGGATTCAAAAGGGGAGCGAAGGTCTGTAATATTCTGGTCCTTAGTTTTCCATCATGTTTATAACTCTCCTTACAGCTACTGTGAATTCATTGATTTTTTCATACATCCAGCCTCTGCTTTATTGATGACAACTCCTCCTACTAGAATTTAGGGTGAAATGCAGAAAATTTTGCAGCTTTCCAAAAGCTACAACATAGGTGACTGGTACTTTTACTAGAATCATACTGAAATCCGAATCTATGGCTGTGAACTGTGCCCCTACAAGCTACCCAAATTTGTGACCATGAGGTTGTTTGCACTAGAGTACTTCAGGCAGTTTATCCATGCAGATATAATCCATTTCTGTGAGGCCAAGAAAAAGGCACAACTCAAAATAATAAATCAATTGGGCCCTTTCATATTCAATAAAAGGGAAGCCTGGGAGCAGGCTAACAAGATCTTAGGGGAACAACTTAAGCTGAAACAAAGTTTTTATTGGGCACCATATGACCCTGGTGATTTCATAAGTTATAGAAAAGTCAAAAACAACCTGGCACCCTATGTTCATCACAAGATCCCTGAGATTCAACAATATGCTAATCAACAAGAATGGATAGAAGGCATATTAGTTGAAGTAATTACTAAGGAAGAGAAATTGGAAAAGGCCATGAAAGGGCTTGAAAAAACGCTTGACCTGGACTCTTTTGGACAGGTATCCTTCAAGCTGCCTTAGCACGTAGGAGGTGATACATCTTTTGCTGAGACTTCTCAACAACCCTCACAAAAGGCCAGTACAACATCAACTAAGGGAAAGTAGGTAATAGATTCAAAACAGGAAACAATGGCAAATCAGCTAGACGCATCAAAGGAACAAGGCCAAGGTCCTTCAAGACAGACAAAGGTACCTGAAATCCCTGTATTACAAACTCCTCTAAATGAGGAAAGAGGTAAGAAAAGAAACAGAGGGGAAAGCACACCTGTAAGTGGACTAGTAGAACAGCCAGTGAAAAAGAGGCAAAGGTTAAATCCTTACTCTGAAGAGGAACTCTTGGAAGAAACAACAGGTAGCCTAAGGAATGAAGGAAAGACTGGGCAACAAACTCCTCCAATGATGGACACATTAGCTAGCTCATACCAGCAAGAGCTAGAGGGACAACAGAATGTGGAAATCTCATCTACCAGGCCACATAGAAAGCAACAAAGCAAGCAAGGCCTAGAAATTAAGAAAGAATTTACTGAAATAAAGGCAAGAAATGAGCCAATAAGAATTCAACTCTATAATCAATTGTTGAGAATGGCTCCCACAAATCAACAAAGGTTAATGGTAGCATACGATATGCAAGAAGGAAAAATGACCCTTAGTCACTTCAAGCCCACAATGCAGCAGCCACAGTTAGCTGCTGATTATATCAGGACCAATCTAGAAGTTCTCTCTAAAGAAATCCATCCAATGGACCAGATTGAATTACATAAACAAACTGGAGAAATGGTGTACTCCACCTTGGAAAACAAGGCATTATTAGCTCACAAATTGTAGAATTCATTGCACAATACCTCTGCCTAATTAGAATTGGAAAAAGCTTCCTCCTTAGCCAAGGACAACATGATTAAGTCCTTGGAAGAAATTATCATTGAGCTGGGACATGATCCCAAGGATGCAAAAGGCATTAAAGTGCTAATAAAGAAGGAGGAGGACATTGCAACCCTCAAAAAGCAAATAAAGCTGCCAATTACAATGCATCCACAAACCAAAAAAGTTGCATAGCAGAAAGAAGAGGAGGACATGATGGTTTTACTAATGAGGATGAATGAGAGATTAGCAGAAACATAGCAGGCATTTGAGAAATAAATGAAAGAGAAGCAAGGAGTGTCGACCTCACAGCCACCAGAAACAACTCCCATAAGCACAACTACTCCTCCTACAACCACAACAATAGTACCTCCCACTGTCCCAGCAATAGGTACATCAGCCACAGATACTTCGGCAACAACAACAACAGCCCTAGATACCAGCATCAGCATGGAAGAGATGATGAAAGAAATAAAAGAATTATAACTCCAAATGGCAGAGCTAAAGGAAGCCAAAGAAAAGCTGGCCAAGTTAGAGGTAAGCTATGATAAATGTAAAATAACTGTGGAAGAAAAAAACAGAGAGGTAAAGGACCTCGAAAATAAGGTAAAACCCTTGGAGAAAGATCTTGCTCTTCATAAACCTCTATCAGACATCAAAACAATTTTGTGGACTAAAATTGGCCAGTCCATCACTGATCAATGGAGATCAATACAGACTATCTATGAGCAAATTGAATTGATAGAAATGGCCCAAGTAGAGATTCAAAAGGCTAGAGCATCATTAGGAAACATGCCCGAACAGGCCAATAGACTAATTCATTTTTTGAATACTCATACCAAAGAACAACTAGCAACTCTAGATATCAGGGACAGGACAGGTACCATTTTGACAGTTAAAAAGGTGCTAACCATGAGGAATTTTATACAAAATTTGGAGAGAAAGTGTCAAGAAATGCAAATGGAAATAAATGCTTTTACAGAAAATTTTATAGTATTGCAGCAAAAGGGTCTACCTAGTTTGTTAACCAACAATCAGAGATTGTTGAAACACGAACAATATGCTCATAGGGTGAATAAATATGTTGCCAATCAAATCATAGCATCATCAAGAACTTCAGAAGACATAGCACCTCCCTCTCGACAGAGCTTATATGACAAGTTAGAAATTTTTTTCTATATTGAGCATGAAATAACACATCTTTTTGAAGTCCAGCCTAATTTCTACAGGTATACTGAAGCTAATGAAATATTGATAAAACTACAAAGGTACCAGTTTCCAACAGACCAATGGTGGCATAGCATGTTAGAGGTTTTACCAAGGTAGTTCTAGTTCTCTTTTTCATCATCTACATTTAATCAAATTCAATGCATGTGCCACATATCATAAAAATGAAAACAACAGAGGAAGGAAGTCACGCCAAAATGCATTAAAGGGGAATCAGGCACAGATGAAAGGGTCGGGACAACAATGCAAGAACGTAAAATAAAGAGGCAGCTATCAGCCAACTCATTGAGTTAAAAAATTCAAATATATCTGACCACCTGAAGCGGCCAGCACAACAGCGGTTACTTTTGCATTCATTTCTCTCTATTTCCAGCGTCATTTTCTTCTCCTACAAAGTAGATGGATGAAGTTATTGCTTGATATTTTCTCATTCAGATATTTTGTAAACACTTATTGTATAAATACTTCCCCAAATGAAGTATTCGGGGTTGGTTGGTGATATCTTCTCTGGACTATGTTGTAACTCAAAAAGCTTATGAAATAAACGAGCTGTTGGATTTCATTGTGATTGCACCGTCTGAAGTGGATTTGATGCATTGGGTCTCTGCTACAAAATTCTTGAATCATTTACGGATCAATAAGTTTTTCTAACCTTTGTTTGTGTCTGCAAACTTCATATATGTTTTCATAATCTTAGTAATGGAGAAAAATAATAGCCCAAAATTTGTTTAAATACACTATGTGTTCAATCTCTATTATTACTTATGTTTTCTTCGGAGTTAGCATAAACATGAATTCTTAGCTACTCCTGTTTCCACTAATTCTTTGACTTTGAATATTGACAAGGAATTCTTTACTGCTCCTTGATAATAGTAATGCATTTTCCCTCTGCCAACATGATGAATGATTCTTAACTGCCCTTCACCCATTGGCTTTCATTCCATCTATTTCTAGATTATAAAGTTGTTCCAAGATTGATTACCCTACTCTGTAGTACCTCCCTCTGTCAAAGAAACCACATCCAGTAGTTCATCATCATAGACTCCATTAGCCCAATGGACTGAACTTCTCAGACTTACAACCCTATTCTACAGAACGCCACCATCCAAAACTCAAAACAAAAACCATTGTACTTCACAACTAGCCTAACATACTTTAAAACAAAGCTAAGTTATAAAGAGAGAGCCCTCTGTGGATGCAGATAGGTTAGGATCTGTGTCTAAAAGATTGGTCTGTGGTTACCTCGGTCGTATTCCCCCCTTAGAATTTTCCTGGGGAACAACCTGAGTGATAACAGGGTGAACACCCATCTTGAAAGCCTCTTAGACAAGACCAAAAGAGACATTGACATTCTGAGAAATATGGAAAAGTATTATTGCCAAAGACACCAAATAGCAAGGGCAAAGCTCAAAGTTGTTAGAGCAAGAATTGAAGCCCTAACTCACCATGAGGAGAAGAAGAAGCTTGATATACTTGCAGATGCTTCACTCCATGCCTAGACACCTTAGACATCAGCTTATTGAACAATTTGAAGACCCTTGACTCAATTTTTGTCATCTTACTTTTCTTGTCTTTTTAAGGCAATTTTTATATCAACAGTTTGGTCAAATGCGCAACGCCTTAAGCATTGCGCACTTTTTGGAGGAGCTTTTTGGATGAATGGCCACCACCATTAGATTTATAAGGACCAATACATCGAGGAAAACCATGTCTCCAGCCTTGGAAGGTAGAACTGGTGGGTGAAAAAGGAAAAAAACCACCTAAAAATCATGTTTTTGCCTCATTTCTGGACTAGGCGTTACGCGCTTGAGTAGTATTGGGAGAATGGAATTTTGGAGGGGAAAATCAAGCCCATTTTGAAAACTAGATAGGATAATACTTCCAATGAGCTATCCTGGACTAGATTTGAACATCAGGAAGGTAGGTAAAAGTCAGATTTAAGATGGCACTGCATGTTTGACACTGGTGCTGCGCGTTTGACAGTCGGCCAGATTTTCTTTGTTTCTCTCCAATTTGATTTTTACCTATTAGAAATTAATGTTTTACTAATGTAATTGATAAGGATGATGTAATTATTATATTTTTACTATTACCTAGGTTAAATAAATTAGGTAAATGGCCTCACATGGGTTGTAATGATTCAGTTTGCTTAAGTGAGGGATGAGTCACTTTGACCATCCTACACTCTAGCTATCAGTTCAATTTTTGTTGCAATTTCTCTTCTCATGAATTTGACCCTTGAGCCTAAGATGAGTTGGTTTGAGGCCTATATTATGTAATTTCTTAGTCATTCTACAGGGGGACTCCATTAGATATTGTATTAGTGTTTTAGACTCTGGCATGGAATATATTGGATGAGTTGCAACTATTTTGGTGGGATTCCTCTAGCATGGTATTTTGACATTGTTTCCTCTTCAATTACATATGTATGAATGTTTTGTACCCTTCATGATTCATTTCATGCTAAATATTTTTTATTTTCAAGGTGTGATAAGCATAATTTATCTTGTATGCTCTGTTTTGGGAAAATCATCATAGATTGTTTCATTTCTTTAGTTTACAAAGAATTCATGATCTCATGCTCTTTCTAGCACCTCACTAGTCTAAACCATATCATAACTTACTAAAAAGTGTTAAAGTAACTTTCCTACCTTGCCCCATCAGATGTCTACAATTTTGATTCTCTTTTTCCCTCACCTAGTTCACTCTCTGACCTAATTCACTCATCCTTTGACTACCCCAACCAAATCAAATCAAATAAACCCTGAGATACTATATCTAGCCTAAAATCTTGATCTATCTAGCCCTCCTAGCTATGACCCTTTGGAGAGAGCCCTCTCTAGCTTGGTAGGTCTAGCTACAAAGTCAAAAGGTTGGTCTATGGTTACCTTAATTAGAATCTTCCTTAGCCTTGGAGATCAGGAGGAGTGATAACAGCTGGTTGGAAAAACTATGAAATTTCTAGAGGGAGACAAGGGCAGGCACCGAGTGTCAGTTTAGCCTGTCTGTGAAATTTTCTCAGTCAGCAGAGTGGGCAAGGTCTGCAACATCTGTGCAATTTTTGATGGGAGTGAGTTCTGGGGTGACTACCTAGTCAAACTCTCTAGTTAACTAGCTGGAGGGTTGGTTGATTTCCTTGTAGGAAGCACAGATTGAGATGGCTTACTGAGCAACTTATGTGTTGTTCTAGATGATAGTTGGTTTGGTCAATTTCAGGATTGAGCAGTGTAGGCTTCCTAGGAGACAACCTCAAGCTTTATGCAATTCTGGGTAGCAATACATGTTTAGTGAGCACTGAAACTGTGCAATCCATCTCACCGAAGGTTCGACTGTTGGAGGGTGATCCAGTCGTCATAATTTCAGAAAAATGACTAAGTGTGTGAGCGACTGAACTTGTGTATACATGACCTTGTGAACACACACTCAAAATGACTTAACAACAAGGAACATCAAACCATCAAGACAATATATACCTAGTGTGACTGACCAACAGTGGGAGCGACAAGCATGACACTTATGATAGATCATTGAACGACTGTGACGACACTTGCGCAATAGTGCATAAAACATCGTTTGTGAGTGCGATATATGTTTACATAGTGAACACAACTCAAACACAACCTTCAACATTTAGAGAACGAGGTCGCAAGAATGACATATAAATCAACATGTGGAAGATGACAGTTGGTAGAACAAGTGAAAAAGAAGCAAGACATGTAGAAGAAACACATAAGATGAATTTTCATGTTTGCGCACATGCATGTTACTGAGGAGAGGGTGATATGACAATGAAAAGCAGTCCTGCAAAAAAAAATAAGAAGTGTACTTTGAAATATGTTTCCTACTTACCATACTTACACTCAAGATGATCATGCATATGATAGAGTTTGCATGCAGTCCTGATCTTTTCCATTACTTAGTTCCTTTTTTCTTCTGCTCAACTCCTTGGAAGTGATTTCAACATGTAAACTTTTTCATGTAGTTAATGAGAGGTAGATCTGCGCAATTATAGCGAACAGTGACTGTTGTCAAAATGAGGCCCTGGGAGGCCCATCTACACAATTTCTGGATGAAAGACTAACAAGAAAAATTCAATAACACTATGCAGTTTTGAGGCTCAAAGAACTACTGCAGGACAGGGGTCCTAGGAGGACACCTCTGCGCAATTTCTGAGTGCAGTGGAGCTAGATTACTCTACACATTTTTGGAGAGCAATGCTGGCTGGGGCTTCTGCAGGCTACGGGCTTTCAGTAGGCAAGGGAGGTTGGTGTCTCTGTGCACTGTGGGGTTTCATAAGGAAAGGGAGGAATCTTGATGGTTTCAGAAGCAAAGCACACAGTTTCGGGAAGCTGGATGAGGCTACGTTGCTTGGGAAAATGGCTAAGTGTGAGATCAGTGAAACATATGCAAACATTGATAGGAATCGACTATGATTGCACATAGACACTTAGTGACACAACGTAAAAGATCAAGAATACATAATACATACTTTGCTTGATGCAACAACCTTCATGACGTGAGTGCATGAGGTGAGTTTGAAACATGTCTATGTGATGACAACCACTCATACACACACAATTCCCTTGAAGAAAGAAAACATCCCATTTGCATGAAAAACAACAACCCCTGTGCCCAAATATGAAACATGATGCATGGATATGAGAATGCATACAAATCTTAAGATCAAGGAGAGGAACTCAAAATCATGAGCTTACTAATCAAGTGACTAAGGATAATTGATCGAAGGATCTGAGGTAGGCTCCGAAATTTGCATGCGAGCCAAAATTTTGGAGGGTGGTTGTAGCCTCTACAAGACTTGGTAACACATTGGTAGAACTCTAGCTCTCTGTATGGACCTTGTTTCGTGAAAAGTGAGTCTAACCCTTCAAAAAGTATTGTTCAGTTTTTTCATCTTCTTATTTCCCACATGAGCTTGGTTGAAAGATGTAGTCCCTACCATTCTCTTGATCGGTCAGGACACATTCCAAGAAAACTCAACCAATTTGGTTCGATTGGGTATGAGGGGTATATTGGTGCACAAGTAATATGACAATCAAAGTTTAAGTTTCATCTCTGGTGTTGCTTCACTACTAGTAGGCCTAGATAGTATAACGATGGAGTTATGCAGGAACACAAGCATCACTTCGCTGCCAATGAGCCTGTTCAGTACCTTACCGATGTTACTCGCATCACCTCTCTACATAGGAAGCCTTTCTCTTCTTTCACCTTATTCATTTTTTCAAAATTTTCATATTTTCATATAAATGTGCATAGGAACTTATTTATTTCAGGGGTGGAAGAGGGATCCTGAACTATTGAGAGCAGAAGAGGTTGTTACTTCAGAGAAGTATGTTATGTATACCTCTAACATACTTGTTAAGGTTTTCCCCCTAACCTTACTCTACTTGACTGAGCTGACAAGGGTTAACCCAAAACAACCGACTAGAGTAGGTGGTGCTAGTTAGAGTGCAAGCATTGTGTTTTCACCAAGACTCACTCTGAACAAAACGTATTTTCCATCAAGGCATCATCAAATGAAGACAACAAGTTTGTCATAAAGAGAGAGGACTATAGATAACCAGATGTTGATAATTATACAAATCCTCTTAGATTCACCCTGCTTGTCTCAAGAGCTAAACATGGTTCACAAGAGGTTGACTGATGGGTACAAGCAAGCAAAGAAAGTGAAAAGAAAAAGCAAAAGTAAAGCAAAATAAAAAAAAGTAAGCAAAGTAAACAAGCAAGCAAACCAAACCAAGCAAGGAAAAAACCATGCAAACCATAAAGAAAAGAAAAGCAAGGGGCAAATACTACTCCTATTCCTATGCTAAATGGTGCATGGACCTATTCACATGAAGTGATATTTCCAATGCAGCCACCAGTGCATTGGCTGGCCCATGTTGGTGAAGGCATGGTTCTTGAAAAGCACAGTCAAGTGAACCAACAAGCACAAAATATATAACAATGAACACCAACACGCTCTGAGTTCTAAAACATCCACAGAAAAGAAAAGAGTGAATGCACAAGATAGACATTCTACAGACTTAACATGGTTCTGTGACACACTTTGTACAAATGTTAAACATATGCACTCTCTTGACTGTGGCATACAAGAAAACATGAGAAAAATAGACAACTTAAACATTTCAAGTGTGCTTGCTGTGAATGATTCCTCCAGTGCACAAGCGATGGGATAATGTGATTTCGGTGGAGGAAGTGAAATCTATGTGTTGGATTGATCTTCAGTGCATATAGATGAGTAATGAGGAGCCTTAGGTGTTTCGCAAATTTTTTGATCAGAAGTGGAACTAACCTTAGGACAGTGAGGGCCTAACATAACCATAAGCTTAGGCTGAAATGCCTCAACATCCTGGGGGGTTTCCACTTTGTCAATAGATAAATCATTAGAGACCAACATCTTAGAAATATTAACAATGAGTGAATCAACATTGTGATCAGATGAAGAAGTACAGAGATCACAACAACCATGATCAGAAAATCCAGGATGTTTGTTGGCATCCTTATGATTTTATGAATCATACAGAGGAGTAGATGAGAAGCAAGAATGTTCACCCTCTTCATTTTTAGAAAAATAATATGAAATATCAAGTGTATTTTTAATGAAGAATTGGTCCTCTCCATTTTCAAATGATGTACTAACATCTAGTGCATTATGCGAATGATCGGAAGTAGATGAATCCATGGATAGATTAACACAAGGACAATTAGAGATAAAATAATCACCAACAATGTCTAGAAAAAGTGGAGGGGGCACGGATTGAAGAAGGTCATCCTTCACCACAGGTTCATGCTCAGATGCTCAGTAATACTCTTCATGAATGACAGTGCAGGTTGGTTGTGCAACATCAACTCCATCGATGGCTTGATCCTCGTTCACAATAGGTGTAGAGTCTAGAATAGAAGAACAAAAGACAATGCAATCCGGAGGATTAATAGAACGCAAAGGTTGAGGTAACAAGTGTATATGACAACCCATGGGCTTCCCAACCAAATATATGCAAATATTGAAAGTAGTGAGGGTGAAAGGATGCGACAATTGAATCGACGTGTGTGCATGTTATCCCACATCACCCTTCGGTGATGGAGCTGTTTGACAAGGGTAAGGTGGGTAGTCACTTGTGACAGCAATTGTGTATGCTTGTGATTGCACAAATCGATCATCAAAGTATGCCAAGTAGGGTTTGAAATTCAAATTCATCTTGGGACATAGTGATTTGGTAAGGAAATATTCAAATATGTCCATGAGATATTGGAATTTCATCTTAATTTTTAGAGCTTAAAACATGAATAGATGGAAGAACTACAAAAAATCCATAGGTGATTCATGCGGGGCCTTTTGTTGTTTTAACAATTTTTTATCAAGTGCTTCAGGATCAAAATGGTGAAAAATAGATTTAATTAGATCACTAAACTACTTGAATGAGTGCATGGAGTTATGAGGCAGTATGCTACACCATCGCAACGGTTGGTTGCAAAGTGTGTGTGCAAGAAATGAACAGACCTTTGTTTCATTAAAACCTTCCATGTTCTCCATGAGCGCATGGAAGTCATCTAAGTGCTTAGGCTATGCCACTTCACCTTCATCATCATACGTGATTTGTGACAAGTCATCGCATAACTCCCTCTCGACGTGAAGGATATGTCCATTAAATAGACATTTCGAAGGGTGAATTGTAACAAAATCCATGATAGATGTGCAAAGATTCAACATAGATTGTGAGGAATCAACTTGTCATCTGGCCCTCCTTCTAGCTCCAAAATGTTGACGGTTTTAGACCCACCAACATCAAGGGATCTCCCTAGTATGGAGTCCCAACTAGACCTCACACCATTTGGTGTAGGATTCCCATTTGGTACGATGGCCTAGCTACCATTATATTAAAGATATGCCTTAACTCTTTCTTGTCAGCATAGGAGAGTGATCTTCTTTGTCTTTGAACAATGAGGTTCATGTGCCTAGTGAGTGCTAGTGTTACTTGTTTCCAGGTTCTTTCACTACAGAGAGAGAGGGCAGGAGTGAGTCTCAAGTTGGATGTGAGGAAGCCCCAACTCTGTTAGAAACACATAACACAACAGGGCGTGTGCAACTTCTGGAGGATAAATATACATGGATGTGGTAGTCACAACACACAAGGGAAGATAACACGTACAACACTCAATGAGTCAATCTGTGCAAGTGCAATGGTTGTTATAGCAAGTTTACGTGAAAGGTTTTGTTTGATGTCTGGGGAGATAACCAACACGGGAAGGACGACATTAACAACTTACACAACACATTTTCATTAATATATGTATTATAACAGTTGAATGAATTCAAGTATTAAACAAAGGTTAAAGAAACATGTATTACAAGTGTTCAAGATTAATCTTACAAACAGTTACAACACGTGTGAAAATGTGTTGGCATGTTAATAGGCATCTGAATTAAGAAAAAGTTCCAAGACACATCGATACACTATACATCACTAACCCCATAGGTGGGGCATTGGAGCCACTACTCACTCCTCAAAGAAAATATTACAGACTCTCAAGGCTATGTGGGAAGAGCCAACATGAAAAGTCCCTTGCATGTACAAATGAGGGAGTATTTATCGCTAAGGGTGAACTGACCCTTGTGACTGTTCAACTTCGCTCATGACTATTTGAGTTTCATGACTTTTCAAATTACATGACTCTTCATATTTCAAGTGGGTCTCTTGGACTTCCACATTACATTACATTGATTGACAATAGTATGGCCCATAGTAGTGATGTGGTTGACAAGACTCATGACACGACTTGACATAATAGTGTTGGTGTGTTCATGTTGTTGCTAGTGTGCATGTCAACCTACAGTGTTGTTGAGTGATGGATATCCTCTTGGTGTATCATAGATTCACCTTTGTGTGACAATGTGTGCGGAGTCCTTGATGGTCATTGGGTTTGCTTGATGTTGCATGTGCATGTTTCTCCTTTCCTGTACTTTGGCATGCTTGACATGTCTATCTGTTCACGAAAATATTTCCTCGCATGTTCTTCTATTCATTTGTCTACAAACACATCTTCACATGATCGTCCGTTTGTGAACACATCTCCTTGCATGGGTCGTTTGTTTATTCATTTGTGAACACATATCTTTGCATGCATTGTTTGATTTCCATTCATGGAAATGTCATTTGCATGTACTCTCCTTGTTCATCCCATCTATCATTGCATCATGTTTATTCATGTACCTGTACCTGTAGCCACTCATGACAAGATGACATCAAATCCATAAACCTCCTAGTCTACCATGATGCATGGTCGTTCACTTTCAGATGCAGGTGACTAGGAGAGAGGAAAAGGTTGCAAGACTAAGTGAGGCAAGTTTCAAGATGGGATGTGAGCTCTGGGCATTAATGGTGAAAATCGTGCAGAGGTTGCTGGGGGATTGAGATGGAAAATACGGACCAATAGTGACTATCTACGGGATTTGGATCAACTGGAGTGAAGATCTGTGCAATTTCTGGAGGGAAGCAATTCAGGCAGTAGAGGGCCTTGGCATAAAAAACTACATAATTTCTGGAGTGAGCTGGTTGCGGGCTTCATGAGACTTGTCAAAAAAAAAGTGCACAATTCCTCGATGGAGCTCGCAACGGGTTGCAATATGGCTTCGCAGCAAAAGCTGCAAAATTCCTGGAGGGAGCTGGCTGTGGGTTACGGGGTTGCTGGAGACAAAAACTGTGCAATTGATGGGAGGATGACCTACTGAATACCTCTGTGAAATTTCTGAGCTGAGTAGGATGCTAGGTAGCTGAGAGGCTTGCTCATGAATCTACATAGTTTTCTGGGTGAGCGGTTAGTTTACTGTCTAGGTGGATGGCTAGAAAAACTACACAATTTCTGGAGGGAGACAAGGGCAGGCACTAGATTTTGGTCTGGCTTGTCTGCACAATTTTCTCAGTCGGTAGAGTAGGAAAGGTATTTAGCTTCTATATAATTTTTGAGGGGAGTGAGTCCCAGGGTGACTAATCGGTCAAACTCTCCAGTTGACCAGCAAGAGGGTTGGTTGATTTGCTTGCAGGTAGCGCAGATTGACATGGCTTGCTGAGGAAATTTTGCATTGTTCTGGATGACAATTGGTCTGGTCAATTTTAGGATTGCACAGTGCAAGCTTCCTGGGAAAAAACCTCAATATCTTTGCAATTCTGGGCAACAATACATGTTCACTGAGGACTGAAACTGTGCAATGCATCTTAGCAAAGGTTTGGCTATTGGAGGGTGATTTGGTCATCATAATTTCAGCAAAATGACTAAGTATGTGAGTGGCTGAAATTGTGCATACACAGTCTTGTGAGCACACACTCAAAATGACTCGATGACAAGGAACCTCAAACCATCAAGACAACATATACTTAGTGTGACTGATAGACAATGCAAGCGACAAGCACAACACTTATGATAGATCATTGAATGACCGCGACGACGCTTGCATGACAATGCATAAAACATTGTGTGTGAGTGTGATAGATGTTTACATAGCAAACACAACTCAAAGCAACCTTCAACATCACCAGAAGAAGGTCGCAAGCATGACATAGAAATCAACATGTGGAAGACAACAGTTGGTCAAACAAGTGAAAAAGAAGCAAGAAATGTAGAAGAAACACGTAAGATAAGTTTTCATGTTTGTGCACATGCATGCTACTGAGGATAGGGTGATATGAAAATGACAAGTAGTCCTACAAACTCAACTACAAAGTGTACTTTGAAATATGTTTCGTACTTACCATACTTACCCCCAAGATGATCGTGCATTTGACAGATTTTTATGCGGTCCTGATTTTTTCCATTACTCAATTCCCTGGTCCTTCTCCTCAACTCCTTTGAAACGATTTCGGCATGTCACCTTTTTCTTGTAGTCACTGAGAGGTAGATCTGTGCAATTTCAATGGATAGTGACTGTTGCTGGAATGAGGCCCTGGGAGGCCCATGTGCACAATTTTTGCATGCAATACCGATAAGACAACTAGGACAACGCTGTGTATTTTTGAGGCTCAAAGCACTGCTGCAAGACAGGGTTCTCGGGAGGACACCTCTGCACAATTTCTGAGTGAAGTGCAACTAGACTACTCTATACATTTCTGGAGAGCAGTGTTGGTTGGGGCCTCTGCGCGATGCGGGGTTTTTGTAGGCAAAGGAGGTTGGTGTCTCTGCACACTGCAGGGTTTTAGCAGGCAAGGGAGGAAGCTTGATTGTTGTAAAGGCAAAGCGCACAGTTCTGGGAAGCTGGATGAGATTAGATTGCTTGGGAAAATGGCTAACTATGGGATCAATGAAACATGCAAATATTGATAGGACTCGACTATGATCGCACATGGAAACTTAGTGAACAACGTAGACAATCCATAATACATAAGACATACTTTTCTTGATGCAAAAGACTTCGTGACGTGAGTGCATGAGGTGAGTGTGAAACATGTTTATGTGATGACAACCACTCATATGCACACAATTCCCTTGAACTAAGACAACATCCCCTTTGCATGACAACAACCCCTGTGCCCAAATATGACACATGCTGCATGAAGATGAGAACACGAACAATTCTTAAGATCAAGGAGGGGAGCTTGAAATCATCATCTTACCAATCAAGTGACCAAGGATAATCGATCACAGGATCCGAGGTAGGCTCTGAAATTTACATGCGAGCGAAATTTTGGAGGGTGGTTGTAGCCGCTACAACATGTTGTACATTTTTCTTAGGAGGCCCATTTTAGACCTCAAAATTCCCCTAATTCTTTCCCAGGACCAACGCACTCCATGTGTCTTTAATAGAGCATTGCACCTCACTGTGGCCCATTTTCCGCCAGCATTTCAATGCACTCGTGCCTCTTATGCACTAGTGTTGGCCCTTATTTTTGCATGAATTTTTCCTTAGTTCTTGAGCCTATCTTTGGTCAGGCTTCCTCCAGTTGAACTGAGTCTTTAGTGTCTTGTGGTATCTCTAAAGCCTCCGTTTGGTTTGAATTTTTGTTGTTTTCCTTTGGTAATAATTGGTTTCTATTTTTCTTTGTTCTTATCACTCAATCGCTTACAAACTATTTTTGTTTGGTTGCTAGTCATTTGGATGAATTGTTGTTTTAGTACTCATTTTGAAAAGTGTAACTGAATTGGTAATTGAACATTTTCATTTTAGTTTTCTTTATCTTGAAAATTAAGTGTGGTGAAAAGAAAAATTTTGCATCAACATTTAGGGTGGTGCATGTGCATTAACATAGGAACAGTTGCATCGGAAAGGAAATTGAATCTTGCATCTTGTTTGTTGCATCTTGATTGTTTCTTCCCTTCCTTAGATACATTTTCATTGAAAGAGAAAGAAGTTGTCTTTTCTCATGATATATTTGCATTTTAGGATATTCAGGTGACATTTATGGTGAGCCCTAAAGCTGAAAAGTAATCAAAGTAAACAATAAAATTTATTGAAACACCCTAAGGAGAATTTCTAACATGAACACAAACATTTAGAGGTCTAGGCTAGAGACGTGTTCCGGTGTCATTAAACATAGGATTTTTCTTTGATTTCTAGTGTTTCATCCCAAGGGTGAAACACCATTCCATGTATGTGAGTGTATAGGACTGTATTCCATGTACCTTTAGGTATATTGGTGGTGCTCCATGCATGTAAAGTATATGGGAATTCTCTCATCGAATGGTTATGCATTAGACAACATTATTACGAACTTCACTCCCACATATCATCTCGTATATTTTGGGAGTCCCCAATAGGTTTTTATCCATCCATAGGTAACTGAGTTTGTCACCTTGTATATCGTGATACACTGATCACAACATTCATGGAGATTGGTTGTCGTATGTTAAGTCCTTGGTTCACCAAGATGTATATTGTAGTTCATGTTTTCTTGGTAATCCTTTATGCATAGATTACCAACTTTTTGATTAATTTATTTTGTGTTAATAAAATTTATTTCCTAACCTAGAAGAACAAATTCCCCCTCCCTTTTGTTCATGTAGAATGAAAAATAAACCTCCACTTCCTCCAAAGGCTACTCCTAACCATCGTCCTAGACAAAGGCAAACACAAACTACCTAATCATGAACATCGTGAACTACTTCTAGCCCTCCACCCAATATTACATTTGTTCCTATTGGTGACACTGACACAATTGAAACAGAAGTCCTTGAAACTTTGTTACCTAAGGTCATTGAATCTAACCTCCCTTAGTGAGAAACTTTTTTTCCTGAGGTTATTGACCTTAAGGATCCTTAGCCATATTTACCTGAGTCTTTGGGACCTTCCTCCTCTCTTCCTTTGTCTCAGATAGAACCAATATATCTTGGGCCTGATGGTGAGCCTATTCCATACAAAATTATAGGTATTGAAGCGATACCTCAAGAATATCCCCATTCTTCTACTCTTGTTCATTGGGAAGGAATTCATTTTTGTCAAACCAATCCTCTTCCGTCTCCTTAACCTCATACATAATCTCCTTTACCTGATTCTTTGGGCCTACCCGTAGATCTCTTGTAGCAATATTCATTGGAATTGTTAACCATGATTGGAACTGATTCAAACTCCTAGCCTATTTCCACCACTACGATTGAGACATCAAGCATTGCATCCTCATATATGTTTGCAACATCACCAGAAGCTCATTTATATGTTGGGCCATCCATCCCGCCTGGTTATCAGTCATTTTCTAGTACCTTTTCTGGTGTGGCTTCTAGTCCGTGGACCTCTCTAATGAAATCTAATTCAAGAATAATGTTTGGTACTTATCTTATGAATGTCGCATAGTGTGATCCTCTTCCTCCATCCACACATACAATAGAGCAGCAGGTTGTGCCTTATATCAATGGGAAAATCTACCCTAAACAACCCAACCCTCCATATGTTGGGTACGCTCAATTTAGATTGTAGTTTCCTCCATCATCCCCTCCTCCCATGGCAGGGGGGAAACCTATTGTTGGTATGGGTTTGGGAATCTCTCTTATATCCTCCCAACTATCAACATGATTATTTAATGTACCTTGTTGCCGCCATCTCTACCATAGCTATGGTGTTGGTCCAAGAAGACAATATGGGGAATGAACATCCCATTTATTATTTGAGTATGAACCTCAATGATATCAAGATCTAGTATACTCATGTGGAAAAGCTATCTTTGGCATATGTTCAAGTTGTCCAAAGGTTTTTCCATTACATCTTTCTTCACAAAATTATAGTCATTTCGGATTGCAACCCTATGATATACATACTGTCATGTCAATTGCTAAGGTGAAATACTCTAAGTGGATCATTATCCTCCACGAGTTCGACCTGAACTTCATCAAATCCAAGTCAAATAAATCCTTATTTTTTGTTGAGCTAATGTGTGATCTCCCTTCCCTTGATGTTGAATCTACGTTTGAAGATTCCATCCCAGATGATTCATTATTCCCGATCTCATCATATGATCAATGGTATGGATATTTTCTCATCGATCTCCAAACCCAGACGTTCCGTCCTAATACCTCTCACTTAGAGCAATGATGTATCTGGTACCAATCTCAAAAATATTTTATTATCGGTGACACCATTTACCATCATGGTATCGACATGATTTTAAGGAGGTACCTGTAGAGCTGTAACTAGGGTCTCTTTTACCTCTAATTATCCCACATTAATAAGTCAATCCGGGAAGGTTTTGTTATTGCAAAGAGTAACCCAATCCGAGGCTATTCATCCGAGCAATGCTTAGTAGTATAGCGTTCAGAAAATAGAAGAGTAAACAGATGCTAAACTATGACTAAATTACTCCAAAAGGATAAAATCACACAAGACAGCTTATCAGTCAAGGGTACGGAAGCGATAACCCATCCCTCTAGAAATTGATGGAAAGGAAATTAGAGCATGGACTGTAGGTCTAGGAGCTAGGCAGCGACTGCTGAGGCTCACTACAGCCTTAGACCTTCTCTCACACCAAAGCAGCGAATGCAAGTAAATGGAATGGCAGAAAGTAAAATGGAACAGCAAATAGGAAATGGAACAACAAGTCTAAAATGGAATGGCAGTAAATGGAACAGCAATCAAAAGAACTAAGTCTCGCGAGTCAGAACCAAACTTGCTCTATTGAATCAAACTCACACTCTATGATGAAATAACAATCTTCTCTCTTAAAGCAAAATGGATGGAATGTACTTTATGGAACAACACTCATTGATGAATTACGGAACAGCAGTAATCCATCATATATGCACACCTCACATTTATATAGTAATCTGACAATTAAGGATAATATGACTATATTTCCAAATAGAATAACATCACTTTCGGATTCCAATAATCGAGATTTCAAATGAATCCAATAATAGTAATATTCAGTACAGATGCTATGTAACAGAAATAGTTGGTTTAGACTAAAAACATGCGATCAACTCTGAAAAGATTCAATCATACAATGCAGAGTTACTACACAGATTTCCTGAAAGAACCATTAATGCATTAATCGTAGCAGAGCATAGAATAGCACATGAAAGGTATATCAGGTTACCGAGTGATAAGGATAAGCAAACCACGCAGAAATCAAGTTATAATGATACAAAAGCATGTGTCCTTCAGAGCCGGGCCCTTAGCTTCCAATGGTACACCGCCTTAGATTACTCCAGATGCAAAGATGAAATAAACACCAAGTCTTTTATATTAACACATCAACAAACGTACAATAAACCAGGTCTCAGTAAGACTCGATGATCAAAGTTTAGTCTGAAACTAAAAGTTACAAAAAAAGTCCCTTTGCTTAACGATGTTGTTCCTTTTTATAAAGTAACGACGGGGATATCTAGGTAACAAAAATAAGTAAAACAACGATGCCTCAGGATCAAAGATCTTGAGGGATTCGCCAAGCTATTAATCCTTCACTTTTCTTTCCATTTTTCGCCGAATTGGTATCCCTTCTTCCTTTCCTGGGTTATTCTGCTTTGATCTGCTTGATCTTGTTTGCATCCGGTTCCCTTCTAGAGGGACAACAATTATTCCTCCTCTGTCTTTCCCTTTTGAACGACAGCTCTTCATTTCCACCTTTCCCTGCATAGAAAAATGACAATTTTCAACGATTAAGCTTCCCATATTAATTCTTGCACGTTTTATTAGAATTCTTTATTTATTTGAGTTCATGATGCAGAAAAGGTTACAAATGTTACTGAAAAGCCACTAAATTGTTTTTCAAAAGAATACCTTTCGAGTGCTCCACACACCCCCCTGCTTACCCTGTTTCATGCCCTCATGAAAACATTATAGTTGACATGCAAGGTGGTAAGAGAATAGGCTGAAGAGGGAACCTCGTGTGGAGGCCTACAACTGTGATGAGCAACTAGATCATCAAAGAACTGATTTATTTGACCTGCAGGCATTTCATACAAGGCCTGATATCCGAGTGCAGGGTGCCAAATGATTGGACTATGAAATCGATACCCTAACCAGGATGGCCCTGCTTGCAGAATACGTTCCCCATAAAGGTTCAATTGGCTGGTAGCCAGCTCAAAATTTTCATATTTGAATGGTTCCCTGAGCTGGATGTTTGGGATAGAAGTCCGGTATCAGAATTTTGCAGCATCGATGGTGAGGTCTTTAATAGTCATAAAATATTCCAGACTATGTCGGATTAGGTCTTCGTGCATGGGTCCTAATATCTCGATGACACCCTGGGTCCTCATAAGGTTCCTATGTGCTCTCCATAGCATCACTGGGTCTCTAGGCTCGGCTCTCACCCACAATTCTAGGCTATTTTCCTATCTCTGAAAGGTGTTATAAGCTCTAAGCCATTTCAGCTAATTAACACCAAATGAAATGAAGGCTTGCAATTGTATGTCACCAACAAAAGGGCTAGGATTTAAGTCAGTTTCCTGGTCTAGCACGAGGTTGTGCAAGTAAAATTTGCACAATAATATTTGAACCTCAATTCCATAATGCTTGCAACAATCTATGAAATCATTAACAGTATTGATTTGGATAGGGGCACCCGCCCTAACAGCGTTTATTTTTAATCGTAAATATCGTTCAAGAAAAAATAAAGCATATTTTTTAGCAGGGGCCCTACAGGTCAGAGCGTCATTATACAAAGAACACACAGTGTCCATCTGCTTAATAACAATATCTAATCGACGAGTTACCTTGGCAACCTTTTCTTGCTCCTTTTGCCATCCTTCAAAGGCCTGGCTCTCGGACTGACTAATATTCCGAAGTTGCTATTGTAACTCTTCGTATTTCTCTCGGGGGACTGTTTGTTCTCTCAGTTGTTCAACTTCTTGCTGAGCTTGCTTCATCATCTTATGCAAAGTTCTTGTTTTTGGATCCTTTTTCCATAGAGCCGTAGAGGTCGAGAAGTTTACCTGAACCTTTTTGCTATGCTATTTGGAGTTCAGAACCCGAATTACCCCTGAGGGTGGTGCCTCTATTTGGGTCTTCTTACTCTCTTTTTCTTTCTTAACACGAATGAAAGGTTGTTGTGGTCCCCCTGTTATTGGAACATCTTCCTGTTCCTCTGCCTCAATTGGAATGTCAGTCCATTCTTCAGGGTCAATTGGAACAGCAGTCTGTTCTTCAACGTCATTTGGAATAGCAGTCTGTTCTTCAATATCATTTGGAACAACAGTCTGTTCTTCAATGTCATTTGGAACGACAGTAGGTCTTCCTGCGGGGTTTTGACCAATAGAGCGGCTATAAGTCCGTCGTCTTCTTGTCCTACGGGATTTTGCTGCAGTGGCCCTTTTTCTTTTCCTTGTGGTCCTTCGTATCCTCAGGTTGTCTTTCAGAATCCGAATTTGTTGTCGAAGCTTGGCTATAGTGTTTAGCAACCTCTGTTGTTTCCTCCTTAATTTCTTAATTTCTATTGCCTCAGCAGAGGGTTCATGATTAGCCCTTAAATCTGCTCCTACTCTGTCTAGAATTTCTTCTGGTGTCTTGGGAACAGATTGTTCCCAATTGGTGTCTCTTATTTTCTCATCATGAACGGGCAGGTTTTCTTCTCCTGCCTTTTCTGCATGTGATTTCTCAGGTGTGTCTTCCTCCGGAGGTCCGTCAGGGAGGCCTGCTGGGCTGGAGGGTTGGCCATACTCCCCCATATTGGCGAGGATTACAGCCAATTCATCTTCACCCACAGGGTTCCACAGCGGGCTATCCTCTGGCTGTACTACTTCCTCCTCTTGATTGGACTGCTCAGTGACTACCTTGGAGTGTTTAGCTTCTGTTTCTATTTCAGAGTGCTCATCTCCCTCCTCGACTCCTTCTCCGGGCTGCTCAGCCTCGGCCCCAGATTTCTCAGCATTTTCTTCGGAAGGTCCTACTTCTGGTTCTGGAGGTTCATCCGTAATCTCGATTGGCTGGCTGGTGGTCTCCTGGATCTTTTCTAGCCTCCCTCGTATCCGGGCCAGCCAGGCTGATTTCCTTGGTCTCTCAGGTTGTTTAGGTGTACTAGCAACATGTTTTTCTACTACCAATTTTCTGGGTTCTTCTGGTCGTTCTAGTGTATTTGAAGAATGTTTTCGTTTTGGAGCAACATGTTTTTCAGCTGCCAATTCTCTGCGTTTTTCTGATCGTTCCGGTGTGCTAGAGGAATGTTTAGATTTTGGGGATGGTGCAGTCAATCCCCCCTCGATCATTGCAATGAACTCCTCCCAGCTACTCTGTTGTTGAGTGAGACTATGGCTCACTATCAATCGAATCAATCCATGGTGGCTAACAACTATTTCTATGTGTTGTGCCTTTTTCAGGCTTCGGGCCGCATCATGTAATAATGAATTTAAGAGTGCAGGTAGATTTACAGAACATTTTCCTTTCAAAACAGCTAAGAGTTTAAGATGACGTGGTCTTACCACGTCTTTCCTCCCTTCGCAAGTGATGTAGCTCTACACTATCTTTGCTAATTCGGTCCAGGGTTCCCCTAACATTGTTGGCAGAACTCCCTTCCCCTTAACTGTCAAGCTTTGGCCTTCATCCTGGAAAATCTCCATAATCTTTTGTAGTCTTTCTTTCTTCAATGTCCATACAGGTCCAATAGCTGGTAGTCCCGAGACTTCTGCAATTATATCATCAGTGATCGCTATCCGTCTCTCTCTTACTATGGAGTAGTTACCCTGCAAATTTTGTAGGAATTCCAACGCCACTGTTTCATTCGATTGTTGTAGGCGACTAAAATAATTCAGCCACCCTGCCTTTTCCAGGATCTCCCGGGCAGCAGTAGAGACTATCAACTCCTGAGATTCGCTTCGGATTTCCTTTCCCCCCATAGTTCCACTCATAATTCTCAATGGAACAACAAATGTCTGTGCTGTTTGAGACGCAGAGAGGGTGATAGTCACAAGGTTTTGGAAAAGAACACAGAGTATGCAACAAAAAAGGATCATGGATGACAACTTTTGTAAAATAGAATTATCATACCATTAAACCATTAAACCATGCCATAGCTTCGTACATTATCTTCCCCGAATGGTGTGCTGACACGTAATTCATGGAGTAATGAGGTTACCTTCCCCCCCGTGATCTGATAGGTTGTCCTAGCCGTCAAATAGAGGAGCAAAAACCATTCTGAAACCAAGTCATAAAGGAACAGCATATGAAATTATGCCATGTTTTAGATCGACAACGAAATACCGAAATCAAGGCAAAAAGGTGGATCACGTTTTACATAAGAGCCTGCGTGATATGATGCGAGGCCGGGGGATGGGACGTCTGTCAAGTGTATGAAATCTCCAGTGGTCATTGTTAGTTCCGTTTCCATGATTGGTGGTAATGAGTGTTCATGCGATGTATACATCGGGACATAAAATATGATCTATTCATAGGATATAAGAGATGAAGAAGTATTGATATCATACCTATTGGTGTAACCATTACGACTTTAATACCATTAACAGAGCTCTGTTGCCAACAGGTGTTCATAACCTTGGCAGAGTTGTTTATTTCACCCCTGAAACCATGATCCTTTATGTGTATTTTGAAGAGTATTTTGTCAAAATGTAGGCCATTATGCTGGCTTGATAACCAGGTAGCCATAATTCCATTCACAAGGTAGTTGCGAAACGTGGGCAGGCCGGCTCGTGATGAGACCCCCTGTTCCAAGGTCTGTTTATTTAGTGTACCTTTGGACCATATCCCTGGTGTGGTGGCCATAATGGGAATGCCACTTCGCTTCCATCCTTATGATCATGGTAGGCTGGCTCTTGATGAGACCCCCTATCCTGCATTTGACAATTGATAATCCATATTTACTTTTCTTTTTGCAGAGCACTTTTTCTTATTTATTTACACATAAAGGTGGTTCAGCACTCCTTAAGTGTGGGGAATGGTGGAAGAAGTCTTATCATCCCAACAGGAAGATATAAATCCTCTGCTCTTACCCCTAAGTAATAATCAAAAAAGATTTTTTTTTAGGGAAATCGTCATGATAAAGATCACCAACCAGAGCAACGGTAATAAGACAATGAAAACGAAGATGAGAAGTAAGTGTGTCCCTCCTCTTGTCCTCTTATCAATACTAGGCCTTATAAAGATAGTGATCTATGATCTGCTAACTTCGGTATGTCATGATTTATGTTCATTGCATAAGTGCATAGTTGTATCTTAAAGACTGGGGAGAACATGGGCAAAAAGCATCCTCAATATCATCAAAGAGAGAAAAAACATACCGATAGTGTTCCGTTTGAAAAAGGAATAGTAGAGAAGAGTCCATGCAAACAAATACTTGAGATGTCGTTTCTTTAAAAGGAACATCAGAAGATCACAAATGTTGTTCCTTTTGAAAAGGAACAGCAGAAAATCACAAATGTTGTTCCTTTTGAAAAGGAACAGCAAAAAATCACAAATGTTGTTCCTTTTGAAAAGGAACATCAGAAAATCACAAATGTTGTTCCTTTTGAAAAGGAACAACAGAAAATCACAAATGTTGTTCCTTTTGAAAAGGAACAATAGAAAATCACAAATGTTGTTCCTTTTGAAAAGGAACAGCAGAAAATCACCAATGTTGTTCCTTTTGAAAAGGAACAGCAGAAAATCACGAATGTTGTTCCTTTTGAAAAGGAACAACAGAAAATCATGAATGTTGTTCCTTTTGAAAAGGAACAGCAGAAAATCACAAATGATGTTCCTTTTGAAAAGGAATAGCAGAAAATCACAAATTCTATTCCTTTTGAAAAGGAACAGCAGAAAATCACAAATGATGTTCCTTTTGAAAAGGAATAGCAGAAAATCACAAATTCTATTCCTTTTGAAAAGGAACAGCAGAAACTCACCAATGATGTTCCTTTTGAAAAGGAATAGCAGAAACACGCAAATGTTGTTCCTTTTGGAAAAGGAACAGCAAGGACACGCAGAATGCAAAAATCAAAAAAAAAAAAAAGATCAGTGAAAATGTTAAGAAAACATATATACAAAAACTTATGTACAAGTTATAAAAAAATGAATTCCTTACTGAATTATAGGTGAGGAAGATTTTGCTTCCTCTCCTAAAATTTCCATATCAGTGTCTCGATGTAGCTACTGACAGAAGGATTCCCGAGTGAGTGGCTTTCGATAGAGACAAACTCGGTGGCCATTTACCTTGAATGCATATCCAAAACCGTCGATTGTGATTAGAGTGAGGGTCCCATTATCATGTACTTTCTGGATTTCGTATGGTCCCAACCAACGAGTCTGAAGTTTCCCTGGGAAGTCCTGAAACCGAGAGTCATATAACAGAGCCCAGTCTCCTTCGTGAAAGACTTTGTTCTTGATGAGTGCATCATGCAATTTAGCTCGCTGCTGTTGAATAAGTGTTGTATTCTGCAAATGCAGAGAGCCTGATTTCGTCTAATTCATTAATCTGCTGTAATCGATTGATTTGTGCCTCACTTAGATCTAGGCCAACTTCCTTTGCAGTTCGTAGCGTTTGGATTTCGAATTCTATGGGGAAAATAGATTGTTTTCCAAACACTAATTGATAGGGTGAATAACCGGTGGTACTTCTCCATGTGGTTCTATAAGCCCACAGTGCTTCAGGTAATCGGGCGGCCCAATCACGCCTATGTGACGCAATGGTTTTTGTTAAAATTGATTCTATTACCTTGTTGCTACTTTCTACTTTCCCATTCGCCTGTGGGTGATATGGTGTAGTAATTTTATGTTGGACGTGATAATTGTTAAGTGTTGCAGCTAATTTGTTTCCAGCAAATTGTGGTCTTCCATATGTAATTATTTCTCTCAGAATTCCATAACGTACAAACAAATGGAACAAGAACTATATTACAGAATCTTCTGTAGCTCTAGGTAACGCTTCGGCCTCGACCCATTTGGTGACATAGTCTATCGCCACCAAGATATATGTTCTCTAATTTGATGATGGGTTGATGGGTCCAACGAAATCAAGAGCCCATCGTTCAAATGGCTCAATGACTAATTGTGGCCTCAGAGGCATTTCGTCGGCTTGACCAGGTCATCCTGCTCGCTGGTAGTTGTCACAGGCTTGGACAAATTTCTTCGCATCTTTGAAAACTGTAGGCCAATAGTATCCTGTCTACAATACTTTATGTGTTGTTCTTTTTTCAGCAAATTGTCCCCCACATGGTCCATCATGACAGGCTTTTAAGATGTCGAAAATTTCATCTTCTCGAATACATCTCCTAATTTGCATGTCTACCCCTGCGTGGAACAAATAGCCCCCAATCCATGAAAATCGAGTACTCTTCTGAAAAATTTGCTTACGTTCATTAGGGGTTAAGTGTTTTGGTAACTTACCTACTGCAAGGTAATTGGCAACATCAACATACCAGGGTGTTTGAACAACAACAGCAAACAGGTGCTCATCAGGAAATTGATCTTCCACTGCTGCTGCTTCAATTGATTTTGGTATTCGTGAGAGAAAATCGACTACAGGGTTTTCCTTTCCAGGTCGATCCTTGATTGTGATATCAAACTCCTGCAATAAGATCAACCATCTAGTTATCCTAGCATTTGTAACACACTTATTTGCTAAATATTTGATAGCAGAATGATCTGTATATAACATAACAGGATAACCTGTGGTATAATGTCTAAACTTATTAACAACATGTATTACAACCAGGAATTCTTTTTCAGTGACAGTGTAATTTAATTCAGCAGAGGATAAATTTTTGTTGATATAGTAGATAGCATATGGTTTTTTATCCTCTTCATGCCCAAGGACTGCACTGATTGTTGTATCTGAGGCATCAGATGAGATTTGGAATGGTAAATTCCAGTTTGGTCCTCGAAGGACTGGAGCTGTTGATACAAGCTTCTTTAATTCCTTGAAAGCACGCTCGCATTTTTCTGTCCACAAGAAATTAACATTACCAGTTAGTGCATATAGAGGTGCAACAATGTGTGAATAATGTTCTATAAATCGTCTATAATACCCAGAAAATCCAAGAAAGATGCATACCTCTGTTTGAGTAGTGGGGGTGGGGATAAGCAAAAGTATTTGAATTTTGGCCAGGTCTACCTGAATGCCAGCTACTGAAACATAGTGTCCTAGAATGAGCCCTTCTGTCATCATCATATAACATTTTTCGTGGCTTAAGAAAAGCCTGGTAGCGATGCAACGTTGTAGAACTTTTTCTAGAGTGTCTAAAGCTGGATCAAAATCATCTCCATATGGTGTAAAGTCATCCATGTACACCTCAAGTCCATCATTTATTAAATCTGCAAAGATGCTAAGGACAGCGCTTTCGAATGTAGCAAGAGCATTACATAAGCCAAAGGGTATAACTCGATAGGCAAACGTTCCTCGAGGACAAGTAAAAGTAGTTTTATATTGGTCTTCAGGGGCAATCTGAATCTGATTGTATCCACTGAAGCCATCCAGGAAAGAAAAGAATTTCTTTCCTGATAAAGTGTCCAATACTTGGTCTATGAATGGGAGAGGGAAGTGATCTTTCTGTGTGGCTTTATTTAAATCCCTGTAATCCACACAAATCCTCCATTTCCCATTCTTCTTGGGTACCTCCACAAGCAGAGAGACCCATTTACTATGGGAAATAGGATAGATGAAATTAACATCTAAAAGTTTCTGAAGTTCAGCTTTTACAACATCTTTTAGATGAGGGTTGAGTCTTCTTTGCGGTTGACGAACAGGTCTTACATCTTTTTCTATATAAATGTGGTGGGTGCACAACTAAGGATCAATCCCTTTCATATCAAGGTAATCCCACGCAAATGCTTCTTGATACTTTCGTAACAGATGGACGAGCTTTGTTTCTTGATCCGGAGTGAGGTTGGCATTGATATTTAGAGTCTTTCCCGGTTCAATTTCCAATACTTTACTGTTGGAAACAACAGTCACAGGTATTGTTTGGTCATGCGCATCTTTCAAAGGATCTTCTTCTAGTTCACTATCAAATGCTCCTTCTATCATGAAACACTGTGTGTGAGATCTAGATTCAGTTTGACTAATGAAATTATTGATGGCATCGTCTTCTATTTGGTCTTTAAAATCTAGAGCCTTTTGTACAGTCAATGGAGATCTGATATTGTTAGTAAGGTATGACACATGGTGCTGGTTAGTTTTTATCATTATAAGACTTGGCTGTGCTGGAGGGTATAGAACTAGATTTTTAATATCTGGTCCTCTAGTTATAGTCATGTTTCCCTGTCGGCAACCAATGTAAGCATCGACAGTAGCAAGCCAAGGTCTACCTAGAATTAGTGGATGTCCATCCAGTCGGGTTTTTGGATTAATTATCAGGAAATCAGTTGGGTATTCCCAGGAATCTACAGAAACCATGACATCGTATTGAGTACCTTCCGGTCGAACTACAAGTCGGTCTAGAGGTTGTCAAAATATTAATTGCAGCTCCTAGATCAACTAAAGCAATAGTCAGGGTGACCATAGATTTGAACAGTTATGATTGGATTTCCATGATCTTCATATTTAATGGGTGTCTCCTTTCCTAATAACAGGTAAGATAAAGTACCAACTACTTGGACTCTTGGGTTAGTTGTTGCATTCCTCCTTTATTTTTTTATGCACAATTCTTTTATAGTTTTTGCGTATATAGGGATGTCTTGAATGGCTTCGAGGAATGGAATTCTTATGTACAGATTTTGTAACTCTCCCAGAATGTCAAAGTCTGGATATTGTACAGGTCGTGGTATGACTAATCGTTCCAGGAAGGGAGGAGAGGATGTACTTGCTTGATGATGGGTCTGCTCCTTATTTACAACCTCTTGTTGTAACGACTGTTCTATTGGTAACTGATCTTCAATGTGAACTGTTTTACCTCCCTACGTTTCTATTTCACGTCCATATCTTAACTGAAAATCATTGCACTCCCTCAGGTCAGGTCCGATTTCTGATGTTTCCATGATTTGGAGGGATTGGACCGGTCTATTATTTGGATTGGGATTGGGTTGGGCTGGGAGTTGCGGTCTCAGATTAGACTGGGGGTTTTGTTGTAAAGCTGGCAGAGTCGGTTGAGGGAGTGGAATAGTTCCTGCCGGTTGATATGTCGATTTTGGCTAGTTTGTCTTCCAGGTTGAACCTTGTGAAGTAGGGGGAATCCATTGTGGAGGATATGAGTTATTCTGCCAATATGGTGGGGCGTAAGGAAAATTCGGCCAGCCGAATTGGCTTGTCTAATTCATCCATGGATTTGTAGAAGGAAACGGCTGTGATGACCAGTTCGGAAACAGGGGTTGAGATTGGTTTTGCCACATACTATATTGCTGAGCATTATACTGCGGAGGCTGGAAAGAAGAAGTTGGGTCTGAAAACATACCAGATTGCCTTGGTTGCCATTGGCGACATTGGTTAATGAAGTATGTTGATTCTGGCTCTTCTTCCGCTTCCTTATATACTGCCTTCAATCCAAGAAGTGAGGGGCAACTCTCAGTAAGGTGATCTTTTGTACAGATAGCACATGTTTTAACTACATCCAGTGGACATTCCTTGTGGCTATGTTTTCTTCTACATCGGGGGCAGAAAATCACCAGATTTTGTTCTGCCTCCATCTGCTTCTGTTTAGCCTGCACAATATCAAGTTGTGTAGTTAATGTCCCCAGAATATCAGTTTTAAAATTTTCTAATAAATTTCCAAGTTCTACACGTGTTACTCCTTATGTTGATATTTTGTTATCTCTGACACACTGATCATATTTTGCTGTTTTTATCCTTGTGCTGCCTCTCGAACTCCTGATACATAAATCAATGATGTCAGCAAAATTCTCTTGATAAATATCCCCTTTTCCCATGATATTTAATGTTTCAATCCATTGTTCCTTCATGCCTCTGATCAATG